>LTAE01002925.1:14435-40464 GCA_001647135.1 Pontederia paniculata | reverse complement strand
AATATGTACAAAGATACCTGTAAAAGCATTTATGGATATGCATAGATATATAGGGCGTTGTTACTCTGTTATGTTGTGCCTTGGTTTGAACTTTATTATGTGGCCTTTGCTGTTTGTTGCAACAATCGAATATGTACAAAGATACCTGTAAAAGCATTTATGGATATGCATAGATATATAGGGTGTTGTTACTCTGTTATATTGTGCAGCCATTACCTACTAATTTGGACCATCGAGATGATGAGTTTAGACCAGCTTTTTCTAGAAGAGACTTGAGATACTTTTATGGTCATCTATTTTTTTCCCAGGATGTGGATCTGTGAAAGATATGGATGTGCTGTGTGCATCAAAGCTAGTGCTTGTATTATTTGTTAGATGTGGTTTACTTTCTCCTGTTACAAACTTATATATGCCTCTTTAACTTCTAAAGATTTTTTTTTGAAGTAAATATCCTTTGTCTTTTCGTGCTATTTCATCAAATTTATCCTTCTTTGGTGAAGATTTAAAGATGTGTATAGGTGTAGACTGATTCAATGAACTCGACCACTCAATCCAACCCACTAAATTGGTAATCCTTGTCATTTTAAAGTTGCAATGCATTCTTTCAAGTAGTATAATCTTGCCGTTGTTTTATATGTTTTTAGTATTTCTTTCTTAATAGCTGAATGTGTTATCAAAGATCCAACAAATGCCAATGGTTACAAGTTCAAATCGGAGTTATCACGATTCCCCAATGCTATACAAATTCGATCGTAGCATCGCCCTCCAGTAATAAAAAATTTAAAGAAAAGCCATGTTGCAAGAATAAGAAGACTTTCAATGTTAAAAGGATTAGCAAAACATTCAATGTTTGTGTTGCTGGCTACTACACAGGTTTGATTTTAACATTGTCGCTACGTAAAGCAAAGAAAATATCAGCAATGGGAAAACGATACTTCTAATATATTATGAACAGTGGCAGTCCGCTAAGTATCATATAAAATGTTAGTGTTGGTACCTTTTTCAATATGGCGTCTATTAGCCAATTTTCGTATCATTTAAAACATCTATAAAAATAATATCCAACATCAAACAAATGTTATGTTAACATGAGTACAGCAACCTTCAGGTGGTGCTCTTGTCAGTTTATATCGATATATTCAAACATTTGAGTGTATATCAAAAGAGAGAACCAGCCAACCTGAAATAAAAAACACTAATATAATGAAAAATACTTGGAGATTCTACTCCATGGATCACCTATTTCAAATCTGGATCAATCAAAATTCAACTAGGGACAAGGAAAAAGAGAAACAAAGAGAAAAGGAAGGAAAACATCTTCAGTCCTCGTCAACATCAACCCCTTTAGTTCTCAAGAAATCCTTTGCCTCTTTAATGTCCTGCATGAGAGAAATTTCATATCCAAATCAGATATAGATATTTTTATTGAGAAAAAAATCAAGATATTGACATTGGGAGATCCTCATGTTTTTTTTTTTCGACTGGGAAAAGTATTTGAGGGCCCAACCAAAAAAAATGGAATTCTTTCCTTCCATTTTTAATTTTATTGCTGGATATGCATGCAATTCTTTGCTTATATACACACTCAATTTCTTGGGTAGATCTACACAACTATGACCCTGATGTTGTTTTGGTCTTGGTCATAAAATTGTTTTAGATGCTGAATAAATCATTATGACAACTTACATACAACCTTCAAACAACAACAAAGCCTTATCCCACTAGGTGGGGTCGGCTTCAGAACAAAGAGACAGCGACGATAATGAGGCTTTTTTTTGAAAAAAAAAAAAGAGGCTCTGTCATCATTAAGCATATGTTGAAGAAAAGGAAGAAAAACAAGCAGAATATGCACATGAATATCAAATAACAAATACATGCCAAAAGAACCCAACTTTCATCAATCTAGCATCCAGAACAAAGAGACAAAAAGTTTACATTCTCTAGTGCCTTTCAGCATGTGTCATTCTACCATAATTAACCAAGTGATCTAGGTGTTTGCATTGGTAAAAAGAAATCTTTTACATATGTCAAAGTATAGCAGAGTTAGAGACCTTCCAGGAAATCAGATAACTCAAGAAACACCCAAGAGTACAAATTTGTCCAACTAGTTTGGAGGATATCCAAGTAAAAAAATAATAAAGAGCAAGTCTCCTTTTCTGAGAAAGAAATAAAGAACTACCCTTGTTCGGAGTCAATGTCATAGGAGTTGGTCTATTTACTATGATGCTTGAAGCATTTCTTGAAAAAAAGATGGTGAAGTACACCAGTTCATTAGCAATTTAGCATGTCTGCTGAGTGAACAAAGGGACTACTACCTGAACTAAGTTCATGGTATGATCAGCCTGACTTCAGACAACCATTATGATTTTCATTGGAACCAACAGAGAAACAAAGAACTTAGTCCGTTGGAAACATTGATCCTTGAGAAAGCACTTGGTTTATTCTATTATTCTGCCACTCCTAAAATAAGCTATGATGTGTGTGGTTTTTTTTTTTTTGCCAATTTGCAGCCTGCGTGCTTTGCTTGATAGGTTTTTCGCTACAAATTTTGAACTACCAAGGTCTAATTTTCAACCAAAGAAGTAATCTCAGATACTTGCATAGGAATTTAATTGGCAAGGAATTTTAAGGGAACAGACCTTTTGAAGTCGTACAACTTCCTGGGGACATGTTGGGAAGAACATCAAGCCAACTCCAACCATAAGAAGCCCATAGCATCCAAGTGCAACAATTAGATATATTGGTAGCTGAAAAGTTATCCATGACCTTATTAATAGTTTAACAGAGAACAAAGAAAGACAAACTTCAATCATACCCTAAGAACAGAAATGAAGGAATGCATTCCACACTAACCAACCAAGTGTGGCTATGAGGGACAACTGAAGTTCCAAGAAGGCCGATCCAAATGGCTGCTATGACCACCAGAAATGTCATAAGTTTCAAAATGTGCTTCATTCTTGTCAAGATGTTATACTTTCTGCAAGGATTTTTTTTCCCTTCAAGTGGGTTCTGCGTGGAATTTAATCGAGAAAGCATAAAGAAAATGATACTTTATACATATATTTTGATCTCAAAAACCATGAATATGTTCATACTAATAACCTTTAACCCAGTTTTTTCCCATATGGAAATAAGAAATTGTCATAGGCTGTGGAACTGTTAATTGTCAAAAAGAATGTCGGAACCAGAAGAAACAAAATTGAGATTCCAAAGATCCTACATTTGTTTACAGAAAAGGGAAACATAAGAGGATAAAAGAGAAATTAGCAGTATTACATTGCTGATAGCTGCACAATATAACAGAGTAAAATACTCATATACATAAAGGCAATTCAGATGTGAACATTTGAAAAAACAGTACTTAAAATGGGTTGGGCGCTCGTTAACCCCAATCAGGTTTAATTAACATGAAACAGTAACAGATACTACGTTAACAGGTAATGATGCATTCTTCAAAGGAAAATATGTTGCAAATGCAACTCCAGATCGAATCCTCTATATTGAGGCTCCAGTCTTTCAATTCTCGTTGGTTCCAATAAAAATTGTGGTTACTATTCCTAATTTAGGCTGACCATGTCATTTATTCAGCTGAGGTAGTACTGCTCTTGTTCATTCAATATACATGCTAATAACTCCAATTGTTGTTCTTCACTGTCGTTGTTTCGAAAAATGTTTCACGCATCATATTAAATAAACCTCACTCCTATGCTAATGGTTTGAGTAACTCTTTACTACTCTTGGCTCGGAAAAATCAGGAAATTGGTTTGTGCTCTCCCTGATTTACCCAATTTCCTGGAAGATTGTTGATTTACGTAACGCTTAGTTTAATAAACCGAGACTAATATGTGATATCCTCCTGGTATTCACTTCGAACTCAATCCTACTGGAAAATAGACATTTGCTAATCCAATCTGAAACTTCTATCGATTGATTATTACAAATCGTCTACTTAATTATCTGTCTTACATTAAGAACTATAAAAGAGAGACAGCAACTAACCGAAGAGGGAGAATAGATGCCCTGGGGACGACGAGTCGTTTGACGGTCTCAGCGTCGCCGATGTGAGTGAGAAGAGAGTGAAAACAGAGGTAGAGGTGGAAAGGGGGCGTTTTGGTGGCCGATTGGGTGATATAAAGAGGGAAGGAGGCGGGTCGGCTGCCGAGGATGGGCCGCGGACAGCGAGTGGCAGCGAGGAGGGGGCGTCGTCAGGCAACGTAAGAGGCCGGCGATGGAGGCGTGAAGGCAGTGCAGGTGGGTGGTTGCGGCAGCGGAGTGGCTTCTACGTAGGAGAAGGTCCCCCTGGAGGGTGAAGTGATGCCGTAGGTGGAGGCAGCAGAGGAGTCCGGGTGGTGCCTGCGGCAACGGGTCGTTTGGCGGGGACGGGTGATGCGGCCGGAGGTTGGCCGGTGGCGGCGGGTGATGCAAGCGAAGGTCGGATGGGTGTCCGCGGCAGCGGTTTGTGTGGCGGCGAGGGGGCGACGACACAGGTTGGCGGGGCAGTAGAGGAGGTCGGCCGATGACGGCGATCTGGACGCCGGATCGCGTGTAGGTCGTGGAAGTTTATGTCGGATGGAGAAAGAGGAAAGAGGAAAGCTACAACGTTTTTTATATTTATTAATTAAATAATATATTTGATTGTGATTAATTTAGCAAAAAATTATTAATTAAATATTGAATCAGATCAAATATCAATATTTATTTGTTTCGAAGCATAAAAAGCAAGCATGATATCATTATGAACATAAAGGCCCAAGGTATGAACTCCTGACTACGAATTTGAATGTGCTTCAAATTAGTCGATCAAATAATAATTTAAAATTAAAATATTAATTTAATAAACTTAATGAATGAATAATAAAATTACTCATATCTAGTAATTTCAAGTATTTTATCATTAATTTTATTTATTTTCATAAATTTATTTTATTTTAGAATTTATTGTTATTCATAAGAATGACTTAAATATATAAAAGAAAATCAAAGTTCAAAAAATGATTAGCTGAACCTTATGATCCGATTGAATCCACCTCAAAAAATTTTGAGTTGAGTTGAGTCAAATTATAAAATCTTTTTTTTTTTATTTTGATTCGAGACCCAATATTTTTCAAGTCTTCGAATCCGACTCAATCCTATCCACTATCACCTTAGATAATAATTTTTAATTTATATATTAGTTTTGATTTGTAATTAATTTCCTTGATTTCAGGTTATGTAATTAGAGTTTGATGAGTATATATTAATTTTTTTATTTGTATGTATAGGCAAAATTTTAGAGCGACAACGAACATATTTATTGGTTACGGTGGTCTACATGTCTCTTGTTGCTGAGATGTAAATCCTTTCCCACACTAGTCATGAGTTGGTAAGTCTTGGACTGCTAAGCTTAACCATATAAATCTTAAATAAGCTATTTATTTTTAATCGCACATTTTAAATTCAATGATTCATAAGATAAAAGACACGATATATCCGGGTACACATCTATTAAACTCTTTTCTTTGAATTTAATGAAGATGTACCCTATTTAAGTGGAATACATCATGTCTCCTATATTTTGGGTAGTGGAATATGACATCTTAATAAAAAAATAATAAGTAGAAATAATAATTTTTAAATAAGTTGTTTATTTAGATTCATATGTCCTTAAGATAGGAGATACGATGTATCTTATTTAAGTATGATACACGTCAATTAAACTCTTTTTCTTTTCACTTTCTTTATGAACATCTTTACACTTGTTTCTACAGTTACAAAATTATTTTTTTTATTTTATTGATGAAGTGAAATCACTTTTGTGGCAATTGTTTGATATAAAGCTTTCAATTGCAAGCACTACAAAAAAAATGAAAATTGTGGCCAAAATTTGAGGTGGCTTGAGAACCCGCCTCTATTTGAGGTCGTCTGTCAAACCGCCTCATGTAAAGGCAGTCTGGACCGCCCCAAATAGAGGCGGTCACAAAGACTACCTCAACTAGAGGCGTTCTTATATATCACCCCAAATTGGGGGATCAATTGAGGCGGTCTAGACGACCCCAAAAATGTCGACTCGGGTTAAAAATCTTAGCATTTGGGGTGGTCCTCCTAGACCGCCTAAAAATGAATAAATGCCTCGATCTTGGGCTTTTGATATTTTCACATTTTCTCCTCTCATCTACTCCGGCGGCGGCGACAAGCAACAGGGGCAAGGTCCCCTTCTTCTCTCCTCTCCTTTGGCGGCAGCAGTTGCGAGGTCCTCTTCTTCTCTCCACTCTCTCATCTCTGATCTCTTCTCTGGCGGCGGTGAGGTCCTCACGGGCGAGGGTGGTAGGTGCACTTGTTGGCGCTGGCGGGGGCGGGCGACAGGGTTGGCACTAGCGGGGGTGGGCGACCGGGGTTGGCGCCCCTGTAGGAGCGCTCGCCCCTACGACTAAGGGCATGGGCGCCTTTTTGTTGTTGCAGTGTGCATGCCTGCAACTAAGGGGCGTGGGCACCTCTTGTAGCAGGGTGCACCCTTGTGGCTACAAGGGTGCCCACCCTCTTGCTGAAGGGCACGTACTCGTGCCTTTTGTTATAGGGTGAGCCCGCGATTGTACCATTTTGTTAAATAATTATATTTTGGTAGAAAAGTTGATAATTAATTATTTCTTTTCTATTTCAATTTTTTCAAGAAATTTGTTTGATATGTTGGACAGTTGATATTGTCACATAACATGGTTACACTCTTAGATGTTTAATATTTATTTTTTTAGTTGGTGTTTCATTAGAAATTTAATCTATTGAATTGTCTTGATCTTAAAATTTAGTTATTTAGATTTATATATCAAATATATTGGAGAAAAAACATTTTCTCTATAAAATTGTCATTCGATGTACAAAAGGACTAATTCTGGTGTAGAGGACTTATTGCAAAAATTTTAAATAAGGTTGAAAATTTTATCAACTTTGCTTGTCGATCTTGTCAGTACTTATGTGAAAGAACAATTTTATGCAAATACGCATGAATTCCATTAAATTATTATCAAACATGCATATTCTATGCACATCTCAAATTAAATAATATTATATCACATGCATATTTTATGCAAATATGCATGAATTTCATTGAATTATTATCAAACAAGAAGATTTATTTCTAAACTTGGTATACAATAAAAAAATATTGATTACTATCTCAATGGATGCATGTTATTTTATTATCATAATTGTGATTTGAGACCGTGCAAGTTTTTGTATGTTGAAATATATAAATCTTCCAACGTTAGAAATAGGTGTAATAATGAAGTTCCAAACATAAGGATATATTATTTACCTTTAATTTCAAATTTAAAGAAATTATATTCTTCAATTGGTTCAATGTCGCAAATGAAATGACATGCTCAACACATAATAAAGAATGAGTTATGCTTCACCTATCTGATGGTGAAAGTTGGAAATATTGATCGGCATCATCCAGAATTCGCATATAATTTTAGAAACAAAAGACGTGGTTTGTATGTAGACGATTTTACTCCATACGATCAATTATCATCTCCTAATATTTGTTGATCTATGATAGTTACTCGATATAATTGTTGACCTGTGATAGTTACCCGAGAGTATGTATGACAGTTGCATATATATTTTTGTCTTGCATTATTCCTAGTCTTCTAAATTCAAAATATAAGATAGACATATATTTGCAACATTTAATTGATGAGTTAAAAGAATTATAGAATGATATTTTGTCATATGATATGTCGAGTAAAGAAAGTTTTATCATGAAATAACATTAATATGGGCAATTAAAAATGTTATCAGGATGGATGGTTGTAGGTGAGTTCAATATACATATTGTATGAATCAATCAAAGATATTCACTTTAAATAATGGAACTAAAAATTTATCGTTCGATTGTTATCGTCATTTTTTACCGATAGATCTTCCATTTAGAAAAAATAAAGATGTATTAAGGAAAAGTAACATTGTTCATAATTGGTCGATACCAAGATTGAGTGGACATAACCTAAGTAATATAATGAAAATCCTCCCTTGAACTATCACGAAATTTTAGATCTACTCTTAAATTACAAAATCGAACAAAAGTAGGATTAAACTTTTTTATTGACCAATTTTATCCAATCATGAGTTTTGAATTTACTCAAATTATTTTAATTTATTAATTACCAACTTACCATCCACTTCTCTCCTCTCTCTCTCTCTTTCCATCTCTCCTTCTCTCTCTTCTCTTTCTCTCTCTCTTCCCTCTCTCTCTCCTCTCCACAAGCGTCGGCGAGCTGATCGCCTACTTGAGTTCGCGCAAAGAGAGAGAAAGATAGAAGAGAGAGGGTGGAGTAATTTTAATTAGGAGTATAAATTAGTTTTTAATAAATCAAAATAATTTGGATAAATTGAAAAACCAAACGATTGGATAAAATTGGCCAATTGAAAAAAAGTTTAAACCAACTTCTACCTGATTTTTTTTTTTAAATTTAGGGATAGATTTGAAAATTTGCGATAGTTCAGGGGGGAATGAAAATAACCTAATTTAAATGTCATGCATATTGATAAAAAAACGTGTTTGATAACATATTTAACAATGTTATGAATGTCACGGGTAAGACAAGAATAACATTAAAGCAAGATTAGATTTGAAAGAATATTGTCGACAAAAAAAACTACATCAAACTTGACTAGATGTCGGAATTTTTAGATCTATCCCTAAATAAAAATGATAGAGTTATGATAGTGAAAGAATATTGTCGACAAGAATATCATTTTAACTCATTACTTTATTAAATGGTAAGATAGTGAAAGTTAAGGTAAATTATACTCTTACAAATGAAGAGAAGAGAAGTGTTTGTCAATAGGTGCAAAAATTAAAAATGTCAGATGATTATGCATCAAATTTGACTAGATGTGTTGACATGAATTATTTTTTGGAATGAAGAGTCATGATTGTCACATATTCATGAAGACTTTGTTTTGTAGCATTTCCTAATTTACTTGATAAAATATGAAGGCATCTTACTGAATTATGTCTTTTCTTTTAAAGATTAATATTAATTTTAAAAGTGGATAACATAAAATAGTTGGAATAAAATATTCCTCTTGTATTATATAAATTAGAAAGAATTTTTTCACCAGAGTTTTTAATTCGATGGAACATTCGTCGGTTCATTTGCCTTGCGAAGCTCAAGTAGATGGACCAATTTAGTATAGATGGATGTATCCATTTAAAAAGTATCATAATAAATTTAAAAAAATAGTTAAAACCAAAGTTCGAGTTAAATAATTAATATGTGAAGCTTATTTAACTCAAAAGATATCACTTTTTTGTTCATATTACTTTGAATCACATGTTTTAAATGTGAAAGACGAGTTATGTGCAATGATGAAGTTGTAGAAGAAACATCATCTGAACATATATTGTTAGTTTTCAAACAAGGTCGCGTTTACGACAAACCAAAAGTATTTGGCTAAATGATGTATGATTGAAATACGCAACAAATAATGTTTTGTTGAACTATGAAGAAATACAATGTTATATCAAGTGAGTAAACGATTCATATCTTATTTGATTAATATATAAATTTCATATTATGTTTGTTACAAAATTAATTACAAAATACAATGCATTTGTTCAATATTACAATATTCCTCAAGATCAAGTACAGAAAAGAATTGAAACATATTTTGCACAATGATCTATAAATTATTTAAGTATCATTTTGTCTATTTTGGTATAATATATAATATTTATCTAAATTTTTTTATAGATGCACAATTCTCTGAATTGGGTGATGAATAATTACTTATATGATTTAGCACGAGGTATCATCAACATGTCACAACTTGATCTATATATTTTGTTAATAGATAGAAGTTTCGCATAGAATGTTTATCTCATTTGAAGAAAACAATCAACAATGGTGTCTGTGTTAATAGCTCTATTGATGAGAAAAATGAAAATAACTATTATGGTATTCTAAATGATGTTATCAAATTAGAGTATTCTAGATGGATGAAAAATAAAGTTACTCTATTTGAATGTATATGGTTTGATCCAAATTTTAATGAAGGTAAAAAATACATAAAGATTTTAAAATTATTGAAGTTAATCACAATAGACAATATGAAATGTTTGATGTTTTTATTATTCCTACGTTAGTCAGACAAGTGTATTATATGAATTATCTTAGGAAGTTAAATGATAAAAATCAATAGTTGAGGATAATAAAAAAACTAAATCCAAAAGTCGGCTGAAAATTGAAAATACTTTAGAAGTGACATTTAAAGATGATTCAATAACTTCTGTAGAATCTATCACAGACTTCGAACTTATTGAAGATTTGCATAATGAGAATGATTTGCATGAGAAGCTAATATTGAAGACATTGATATCGACGAAGAAGATGATATTGAAGATGAAAGTGTAGATGAAGATGATTATGAAACCTCATCCTCTTCAATTAGTGAATATGAATTAAGCAATGACTCTGATGATGTTGAATAATATAGTTTATTATATTAATGTGTTCACATGTTTTTATGTTTTATAACGAAAATGATTGTAATATTATAATTTATGCTTAATGACTAATGGTTTATGATAAATCCCACAAAAATGACATGTTTGATCAATCAGAGATACCGTTCTCTTTACCTTCTCATAAGTGATATATTTTTTTTATTTTATTTCTTTTTTCTTACACAACTTTTCATTCGTCTTTTAAATCAAAGCATTATTTATTCTTCTTAAGAGCCTCCATATATTAGAAATTGGTTCTCCAATTATGAATATCAATCACTTTAGATTTTAATTGAAGAATGATGCAACACAACTTATAAAAATCTAGTTCAAATTATTTTTAATATATACGTTTATTGTAATGCTTCTTTTACATAGATTTTTTTCTGAAACTAATAATCTTCTTTTTACATATATTTTTTAAATATATAAACTAATATTATTCTTTTTACAAATATTTTTTTCAAAAAAGGAAAGAAAAACTACTTTTTCATGTCCACTCAGGATATTTAAAAGATGTTTGAGGACATTAATCAATGAAGAGTCAATAGAAGGAGTTGTATCATCTCCTTCTAGTGTCAATGTTGAAACTTAAATTCCAAAATCCACATATGATGTTGATACATCATATATGTGAAATAAAACACATTGAAAATATTATAGACATAAATGATAAATATTTGATCTTTTTTCAGATTTAGAAATCATATGTAATATTATCATTAATTAATTCTTCAATTTGTAAGTTTGCATCATCTAAACCTCTTGTTGTCGTTTTCACTAAAGTAATTTGGCATAAATATGATCATAGTTGACTGACTTGGAAAGAAGTACCAAAGTAACATATTTAGCATAAATATGATCATAGTTGACTGATTTGGAATGAAGTATCAAAGTAACAAAATAGATGACATTTCTAGAGTTCATGTGCGTATTATATTTCCTTTACATAATATGATTATAACAAAATTTATTTATTTATTTTTAATATATTTTCATATGATTTAAGAGATATTTGGTGGGACCTCATGTACACTGATCAAATGTATAAGGTTTTTAACACTCACTGCTACAAGAGGTTACCATCCCTCTTGGCAAAGACACGAAGAGATCAAGAAAAGTCTACCTAAATTGATGATAGGTATGGATTGAACTATGGGCGTCAAGTGATCAATTGAGAACTATAAGGAAAAATGTGAAACGACAAAAATAAATCACGCATTTGATCAAGGTTTACACTATGGAGGTTGTGTATCTAAATCGATCTACAACTGCAAAAAAAAATGGTATCTTAAATTTCATTTAACAAGTGTTTTTAGTTATGTGTTTATTATAGTATTACTTTTTAGTAATATTTTCTTTGCAAAAGAAAAAGTTGGGTAGAGAATCCATTGAAGATCAAATGTTTTTTTATGACTCATATGAAAAAGCACAACACATGCAATGAGCTTATGGTAGAAAACATATGTAATATTTTTTTGTATCACGTGCCTTTTAAATAAACGTTGTTTCAAATATATCTTTAATAAGTTTTTTATTATATAAGAAATTTAAAGCTAAAGAAGCTGAATATTTGACTTAGTGTACTCAAGAGTGACTTACCCTGATGAGTAATAGACAATTCTGGACTCAGCATATTGACATCTACAAAGGACATGCTTATGGATGTGGATCTTCTACTGGCTATTCTGATTTCATATTCTCTCGCGGTGATAATTAGGATCATCAAATGCAACAACGAATAGAGTTACTTCACCATCAATTGCAAAAAAAGGAGGAATTTGAAAATAATTTGCAACTTAGATTGGAAAAAAGTAAACAAGCTCAATGTAAACAACAAAAAGAATTCAAAGCAATGAAGTTTATGATGAATTAGAATCTTCAACAAGCCAACAAGGATCAAGAGGAGGAGGAGGAGGAGGAAGAACAATGAGGACAAGAATTTGTGATGTGTGTACAAAAAATTGAGGACAAAAATTTTATTAACTTGTATAAAAACTATGTAATGTGTGTATTATGATGATTTGCCAAAATTGTTATGATGATGAATTTGATTTGTGATGTATATATTTGTATTGTATAGTTGAGATTGTTATTGTATTTTTTTATATTTTCATATTTGAGGTGGTTTGAAAACTACCTCAATATTGAGGCGATCTCATAGGTTTGAGGCAGTCCTCACGGATCATATCAATGTGAGGCGATCTATGCAGACTAACTCAATAGAAGCAGTCTTCATAGTCCGCCTCAATTTGAGGCAATTTGAAAAATCTCAATGAGGTGATATTTGAATATTGCTTCAAATGTATTTGCAATTGCCCTTTCATCGATGATTTTGTCTTAGACATATTTGAGGCAATTTTGATCACCTCAAATTTGTATTTTTGTTGTAATAATGTAATCGACAATTCAACTTGTCTTTAGTTGTGGATTCACACTAGAGGACATTCTTGATTTTTGTAAACTAAATTGGTGCAAGTTTTTTCTTGGTACACATGTTAATGTATCTTTTATTCTAGTTGGTGATTGACATGAGATGCCCTTTATTTTTGAATCACCTAAAAAAAATCCGCTCACAAATCCTTTGAAACTTGTCGCAAATAAAATTGTGAGGTATACTTCCGATGGTACTCACGCCCATAAAGAGCTCATTACAAATTTCCCTTTTTCGGTGGAATATGATTTCATCTTATAAAAAAATAAATATAAGAATATATCCTTTTATCGATTTAAGCTTTTAGAATCGATATCATAGTGAATAGTTATTGGGTCGTCATTTTTCTCTTCTAAAATGTTTGTTCTTATGCATGTTAAGACATTGTTTGACACGTCTTTAAATTACCCTTTACACTAGCGTGTAGTATGTTGACTAAGTTAAGTCTACTTAAGATATTTGATAAGTATAACTAATAATAGCAACAAGCGATTGAAACCTATCATTTTGAGACACCGTAATATTTATGATAATTACTAGTATGTTGAAATCTTCAATATACCCTCAAAATGTTTCATTATTACTTACTTTTATATGTATACACTTATTATTTTATACAATGTGACCACTTTATTATTTTTTATTAATTTATAAATCATTTAATTAACTATTTTATTTATTATTATTTATCAAAATTAAAATAGTTAAAATAAAATAAATTATTTATTTTAAAATCATATAATAATGCAAACTATTTAAATAATTATTTATATCATTTTTACTCATTTTATGTTTATTAATAAATTCAAATATTATATTTATCAAATATTTTTATTAAATTTAATAATTAATTCGCTACTAAATAATTATTAATTATTATTCGCTATTAACTATTCGAATTATTGGTGCATGTCAAATAAAGCCTAAGGCAATGCTTTTATAGAAGGAGGCTTATACTTGATACATGAAAATAAAAAATTGAAAATAAAGAATACATAAATTTCATTGATAAAAATCGAATTCAAGATATCTTAGTACATAAGTTCAGAGGTGAATCACTTCTTCACGCTCTTATTCATAATAAGCCAATGCTCTAATGAACAAAAGAGACTAGTTTCTGAAACTACAAGCAAGTAATGCTTCTTTGACCATGGTATGCTCAAACTAATGCACTCTTACTCACAGTGGTGCAGCTCTTGCTTCTCGGAACCGGCAAGCCAACCCCAAGATCGCCACCAAAGTTGCACTCCCGGTCCTCGTCGATCCTCATCGTTGCAACGCTGTGGCTCTTGATCGGTATTGAGCGCGACTTCACGGCCGATGCAGCTCGGATGAGTTCGGCAATATCATCGTCGATGCTGCTGTTTCGAGAGTATCCAATCGCAGGACTTCCATAAGACATGGCCATGATCGGCACACTTTGCCCATTAGACAGCCCCATCATAGCATTCACGTACAAGTCCCGGGCACGGCGCAGTGCGCGTAGGGGGGCGCTGATGTACTTGGTCACCTTGCTGCCCGATTCTGCTCTACGTCCCTCCTTGCTCATGGTGGAATTTTTAGCTTTCACTAGTACTTCAATACTTAGCCTTCTGCAAACAAATGGATGAACAAAAAACAAGTGATCCAGTTTTTCTGTGGGAGAGTTTGTGTTCGAAGTCATTTATATATAGTGTGTGTGATCAGGCAAGAGCCAGAAGACTTAATGTCATCTAAATGGAGACTGCTTCCAAGACAAAGAACAAATTATTCTGACGGATAGAGTACGTCCGCCTGTTACTGTTACTGACTTACTGCTCACAAATTGTGATGCGTACATAGAATTTTAATCCGTGTCATTAAACATAAAACTTTATTTCATATTTAATTCTTTTATCTGTTTAGTACAGTGCAGTGCAGGGGCGGACCCACATAGACCGTGGGATCACGCTTTCCCCCCTAATTTTTCGATGTATTAAATATATATGTACATGTATACTAATAATTGAAGTTAATATATAAATAAAATATTAATAAAATAATAAAATTATGTAGTAGCTTAAGTGGTTAGGTAGATTTGACTTATATCAAGAGGTTTAAGGTTTAATTCCTCTAATGATTTATTATTTTGGCCCTTCTTTAATTTTTTTTTATTTTACTTTTATACATTTGTGTCACCCTATATTTTATTTCTAAGTCCGTCCTTGATACATTAAATCAAAAATTTTCAAGAACAGTTATTAAGCGTCTTTTAATTATCTTTTATATTTTTTTCCCTGTACCAAGACAATAATTTTGTATCATAATTATTTCCAATCATCATTAGTTCAAGAAAGACAAAATGGAGAAGAAGACTCGGATGGAATCGTCGGTCAGTCAATATGCTGCCGCGTCGGCCATCAAAACCAAAGAATAAGTCTCGGTGTCCCGGAGCTTAAAAATAAATGTGGGCTCTTTTTATTTTATAAAAAAATAAAAATTTAAAAGTAGTTCAAGTTTTCATGTTTCCAAAAAGTAATTTTGAATATAAGAGAAAATTTATTTTGAAAATATAAGAATGATATATTAGCGAGAGGAAATAACTTTTCATCTTAAAAATGAGTAAGTTATTTTTTTAAATTTGTAGCATATTTTTTTTCTAAACAATAGAAAGTTATTTTTAGTTGATTAAATTGACGCCTCATTTTATGCACCTAAAAATTTAAAATACTTTTTTTTAATATTCCATGATGTCTTTATTTATTTATTTATTTATTTTTATTATTATTATTATTATTATTATTATTATTATTAAAAAGTAATTTCATTAAAATAATGGAGATGTAAATATACTCGATAACTTTTGATATTTTATTTGAGTGGTTTATGCATTTAATAATTGGTTACAATTGAGAACAAGATTGTCACAGCCATACACATCCGATTAAGATATTTCAAATTTAATTCTCATTATAAATTTACGTATTTTGTTTTTTTTTGTCTTTATTTAGTTTTTTAACTTGATTTATGAGCCCCTTTACAAGAACAAATGTCATGTTACAATCATTGTTCGTGCCACAATTATATTTATTTATTTTCTCACATATAACATATGAATTAAATAGAAGTGTACCCTTAGATTTTCTTACTATTTAGATCATTAAATTAAAGATTTATGATTGATAAAAATAAATAAATATTATAAATATTTAAAAAACTATTCATTTTGAGTCATATGTTTCAAATTCAATGATATTTATTTTTTTCAATTATATTTATTTTTTTTCCTTACATATAACATATTAATTAAATAGAAGTGTATCCTATTTAAGTCAGATTTTCTTATTATTTGGATCATTGAGTTTAAGATTTATGATTGATAAAAATAAATAAATATTATAATATTTTAAAAAATATTTATTTTTAATCATACATTTTAAATTTAATGATCTAGATGATATGATATACGGTATATTCTATTTAAATAGAATATATTTTTATTAAATTCATAATATTATGTCCTATTTGTACCATAATTATATTTGACGAGCATATTCCTAAACTGACTTATGTATAAAAAAATCTATTTTTATTATTGTACCATTTGTTTTTAAATTTATTTTTATAACATAAAAAGGATTGCGTTTGATTAGCAAAACTGGGGGCATCTCTGGCCGCGGTTAGACTTGGAGGTCATGGTCACGGTCATGGTCATGGTACGTCAAGGAGGTTACTCTGTTCTTGCTTGACACTTGACAGGACATCCCTTTTCTTATATACTTAATATCAAAAGTACCTAGACTGCCCCCAATTTTAATTGGTCCTGGTTGTTTGAATGTAGACTATTTAAAATGAGAAGTGGAATGAGGAGTTTGAGTTGTTTTGATAGAACTTTTGAGAAGGGTAATAACATAAGCTAAACTCACTTTTTCACATGTTATGTTTGGGGTTTGCATCTATTAGTATGATCTTCAAATTAATTCCATCAATTAAATTGGTAGAACTAGAGACATTGTCTCTTTTTTTTCAGTTTTACCTTTATATTCTATCTCCTTATCTAAGTAGTAAAGAGAGAAAAAAAAATAAGAGTATAATTTTGTTTCTTTTGCCACAATAATTTTTGAAGATTTCTTTTGACATTTAAATTATAATAATAATAAATATTTTACTATCAAAAATTGCTTACCATTATATTAGAACTCATGTTGATATGTACAGGTTTTTTTACACAAATAAGTGGACAAATATCTCATCATCTATTAGAACCCCTGTTGGTGAGTAGACGTTTTTCCATATAATTAATAAGTGGATGAATATCTTATCATCCATCCTGTCATTTTTCGATCTAAATATGCATATTGGATCATGCATTTTCATTGTTAATTGATAACTTATAAAAATATATTTGGTTCTCAATTTTACTGAGTAAAAAAAATACATTTTAGGCTAAATACATAGTAAAAAAAAGGTTAATTTCATATTTTTTTCAGTTGGACCTGATAGTTTCACTATTTTCTCCTTGTCACGAATCTCATATTATCCATTATAATTAGCATTTTTCTGTTATAATATCTATTATCGTAGAATGATTAATTTAAACTGTAATATGATATGCAATTTTATATAATATTATCATATTGTCTTTAGTTTGTTACTAGTTTTTATAATTTTACAACGTATAATAACTAACACATCCGAATACTTTACTCATTTTTTTCTATTGCTATTACACTTTTTAAAACTCCTTTTCCACTAATTTATGTCATCTTGGATCGCACATCTGACTGTAACGCATGTGACTTCTAATAAAAATATTCTACATTCAGAGAGATTTCAATTTGAAATCTCCTTAAACGTGGATGAATTACTTATAATTTCACCTTCGTTGGTATTTTAATAATTTTATATCAACAATTTATTAACACATAATTTTATAACTATATTAATAGTATAATTATTATATCATAATAATAGCATAATAATATAAAAGAATTAAAATATTATATTTTAAGATTGATGATAGTTAATAGTTTGGAGTTCAAGGCATCAAGATTATCTTTTTGTTTCTTTTCGAATATCAATATCAGATTTAATTAAATGCTAATGGATTGTCTAAAGGGCAAAAAAAAGTAAGAGATATCAGTCTATTCATGGATCATTAGTTAAAATGATATTTTTTTTATGTTTTTTCGGTAAATAAATGATATTTTTATGTTAAAGTAACAAAGGGTGACGTGTTGTTCTCTTGAAAATGAAGATGGAATGCCAAGTTTTGTAGAAATTTGCTATGACATTTACCTCTTGAGAAAAAAAAATACTTTTTTCCCTATTTTGGGAGTGAAAATTCCTAAATTGAACGTGCCTTAACTAAAAGTTTGACTCGATGATGCGAATTCTAAAATAATTTATTGGAAACATTTAATGAATTAAATGTACGGTTTTAAATATTAAGATTAATATTAGCAAAACTTATATACGTTACGGATCGACACACACTTTAGCTAAAGAAAATAAAATTTCAAATAAATGAGATCCGACGGAAGATATTACGATATTACCTTGCAATAATTAAAAAAATGGTGTAAGAAACATCGATTTTTTTTTAAAAAAATTAAGATAATGGCAATGTTTGGGGAGGAATGCGCTCTCTCTCCTCTCACGTGGAACCTTTGAGAGAAAAACATTTTGAACCAAATGCTCCCCTTCTAAAAAGAGTCAATAGCGAATGATACTTGATTGGTAAATTCTAGTATATAATTCTATGCGATTTCAACTCTTAAATTTCATATAAAAATTAATTTTAAATTTGAGTAAACTCTCTTATTGATTCTTATAGGAGTACATGATTTTATACCAGTACACACGCGGCTCTTTATTTTATGTAATAAAAATATTAAATATTTTCTTCAACTAAATTTATTAATATTTAAGAATGAAGTTTAAAAAATATGTTGAATTAAAATTATTGCAATAAAATTTAGTACATTTTATTCCTTTTTATTTTTCTAACTTTTTTTGTTGTTAGTTAATTCTAATTACAATATATATATATATATATATATATATATATATATATTAGTTTTTTTATATTTATGAATCTTAAATAAATGCATAATTTTATATTGTTGATAGATATTAACAATTTTGTTAATTTAAATTTATTTAGTATATAAAATTATGCGTTCACGATACGATAATATAAGTGTACTTAAACTCTCAAACATAAAAGTCTTGGACCGATATAAAGATTATTATTATTTAATAAATAAATTATTTTTAAATTTTAAAAATCATCCAAGAAGTCTTTGAAAACCTAAATATTTGAAATTAAATATAATATATCGTATTTTGAATATTCTAATACATATAAAATTAAATAAATAAAATAAATATATGTAAATACGTATTAACGAAATTTAAGACATAAATAGTAATAATGGTACTAAAACATAAAACATGTGGTTAATATCATTTATGAAATAAAATAATTTTTTTTTGTAAGAAAAACATAGAATGAAATACTTTAGATGTTATCGTAAATATCAAATTATCAAAATATAGAACTCAACAAAATCATTTAATTATTTTAAATTTTGAAAAAATAATCACAAGAAAATTATAAGTTGATATATTTTTTTTTGTATTTAAGAAACGACCTCCCGCCCCTTCGTGTTCCAATCCAAAGTTTAAACCTTTGCATTTGTTTCCTTTGCCTCCCGTCTCCCCCTCGTCGTCGTTACTAAGCCGTCTCTGCAACAAACCCGCCGCCGCCGACGCCGCCGCCAAATTCATGCCCTCCTCCTTACCTCCGGCATTGCAGCAGATTTCGTCGTCGCAGATCGCCCAACTCCTTCCCTTCTCCGCATCACCCGCCGCCAGTGCTTACAAGGCCGTCAAGCGGATTCACCCCATCCACCCGCGCCATCCGATCCCCTTCCTCGTCAACTCGCCGGTCCCTTGCTATGCGCGCTCGTCGGCGTCTCGTCCGTCAAGCACGTCTTCCCTTTGCTCTTCAAGTCTTGTGCCTTCTTCTTTGGGATCGGGGAAGTGTGGGGAGCTGCAGATCTCTGCCTTCAACCTCACTTTTTCGCCGTATGTCTCCCTCTAGAATGTGTGGATCAAGTCCAGTGAGTACGATGATGCAGACCTTCTGTTCGATGAAATGCTTGTCACAAATGTTTTATCTCCTGTACCGGTTTGGTCTTTGGGCACCACAAGGGTGGTTTGGAAGGTGCTGGAATTTGTTTACATTCATGGACGTGGAGCCTAACACAGGGAACTTGGTGAGGATGCTAACAGTTTGTGGAAGACTAGGAAACTTACATATGGGTATGGGGGGTGCATGGATTAATACTTAACCGTGATGGTGCATGGGATTAGTGTTTGGTAATGCTTTTTTAGACATGTATATGGAGTGCGAGTTTTTGGTGGAAGCTAGAAGGATATTTGATTAAAGCCCTGATAGGGATATAGTTTCGTGGACGAGTATTATAAGTGGATTTGTGCAATGCAAACGCCCTAAAGATGCGTCATAAGATTTTTATTAAATGTAGGCATTTGGATTGGATCCTGATAAAGTTACCTCATCCAATGTTCAATCTGCTTGAGCATTAGATTCTGGAAGGCGGATCAACGAGTATATCAAATGGAAGTGAATGTGGGATGTCTAGGGATGATAATGATCGATATTTACGCTAATGTGGCGGCCTCGAGGCTGTTGTATGGACCTTTCATGAGATGCCTTGCACAAATGTTTCTTCATGGAATGCATTGCTTGGTGTCCTGTCCATGCATGGCCATGGTGATCTTGCTCTTGGTTACTTTTGATCAAATGATAATAATTGGTATAAAACCAAATGAGATGACTTTTGTGGTTGTTTTAAGTGCTTGTTCTCATTCTGGATAAGTTAAGGAAGGTCAAAAACATTTTTAGTCAATGATTAGATTATTTGTTGTCGTGCCAAGAATAGAACAATATGTGTGCATGGTTGATCTGTTTGGAAGAGCTTCACTTACAGGCGAAGGTTATGAACTTGTTAGTGCCATGCCAATGACCGCTGACCTGCAAATATGGGTAGGTCTTGTAAGTGCATGCAAAGCTTATGGGAGAATGGAGCTATCCCATCAAATAACAAAATAAGTTTCTTGCACTGAGCTGGTGATAGTGGTGTGTACATATTCCTATTTAACATATATGCTGCAAATGATCAGTGGGTAGATGTGAGGAAGGTAATAAATCTAATGAGAGGCAAGGGCATAAAAGTTAGTGTCAGAGAGGTTAATGGTGTCTCATGAATTTGTTATTGGAGAACATGAACACCAACTGGAGGCTATTCGACAGGTCTTATATAGTTTGGCAAATCAAGAGCAGATTGATTGTTTAAACTTTATAACCTTGAGAAAGTTCAGTATCACTAGTAACAGTGCTGGCTATCTAGCTTTTGTGATAAATCATGTATTCAATGAATTGCATGAATGGGAGAACAAACATAGGAGAAGTCCACAAAAAAGGAGCTTTGGACTACTGAGGATCGCTTCTGTTTAACCATCCACAGCAAATGAGCACCTTAAATGTATTGCTTTTGTACCTTGGAGTTTCATAACATCTTCATCTTGCAGATTGGAAATGATATTTTCTGCTCTCATGGACAGACAGAATAAAATAACTTGTTTGGAAAGTCAAACCATGACCTTGTTTGCAAAACATTTATTTTAATTCTCAGCCCCAGTGATTAAAAGTTTTCTTCTAAAAAAATTGTTAAAAGATTTGCAAAGAGAATATAGGGAATAGTTTCCTTGGTAATGTGAATTCATCTTCTTAGATTTCTATTGTAAGCATGTCATGCATGTTTTTCCTTTTTTAGAGGTAAGGACTTTTTTTGATGGGGGAAAAAAGGATTATTGCCGAGTTTCCTAATCATCAGAACATCAAGGAGTCTTAGTTCAACATCTGATGCACCTTTGATTAGATTATTCAGTAACATTCTCACTGTACATCATTGGTAATCCTGAATATCTGCTATTCACAGGTGGTTGTTCACTCTAAGAGGATATCATATCTCAAGATTTGTATAATCAGCCAAAAATGAGGATATCCAGAAGAAAAACATATTATATCTCTTCAGATTATTCAATTGAGTTTAGACTTTTGAACGTGGACACTGGAGATTTCTGATAATCTATATATTAAGTTTCCAATATGCTGTCATCCGACTCAAAGACTATTAACTGTGAGTAACCTTGTTTCTCTGCTTACTGCAAATATTTTATTCAATTTGATATGGGTCACCATATTTATATGTTAAGAATTAAATTTTAAAATGTATTCTCGGTTCTCGACTTTTACTCGTTTGAACTTGATAAACCAATCCCATTGTGGCATCTCATTGTTACATTGCTTTTTAACACATCATGTACATTGTGACTTCTGTTCTTCTTGTTGGATTAAAATCTTCCACATTTCTTGTGACAAAAATTAAGAATTAGACTGTAAGTCATGGCTGTAGAGAAAATGCATTCCATTGTGAACTGATCTCCTTTGAAAGGGCGAACTTTTTGATTAAGACATAGGAAATGAAGACAGAGCTTGCACACAAAAGAAGATTAAGACACAATTATTATACACATTATTTTATTGTACTTGAGAAGATGTTGAAAGTCAAACATCAGATCTTCCATGCTGCGTTTCAAGAGGTTGTGCTGGTCTGCTGTGTACTTGATAACATAGTCATTTTTCCCATCAACTGCCTGGTTGGTACCTTTTAAACCACAAAGAATAACAGATAATTAGCAATTATCGTTGATATCTTCATTGTTGAGTTTTTTTTATAAGGAATTCCCAAAGACAAGTATTTTTCTATAAGACTGCTTGTCACAAGGGGTTAAGACCTACATATCTAACATCTTTAAAGTTTACAAAAATTCCTTGTACCAAGTCATAAATGAATAGCTCAATGTCTGATTTCTGGATCTAGGATTTCATTATCAGTTTCTATTATCAATTAGCCAATGGCTTATTGGTTCATCTGTTGATGAGCAAATAAGTTATGTTTGAGATCTTACAATTACGTGTTCATAGACCTGTGGGTGGGTGGGGTGCTCTATTTTCTTGTACTTTACCTTCTTCCTCCACAACCATTTTCCCTCTGGCAGTTGAAATACACTGCAGCAACAGGATCCCCAAGATTATATAGTTGTGCAAATTCCCTAGTAATGAAGTTTTGTCTCCATCCAGGTGCATAGATTGTCTGTCTGACTGATTGCCGGAATAATATGAACACAAAACGATGAATTCCAGCTGTTGGTCGTGGACTTTCATAGCAGACAATTTCATTTCCTGAAATGTAAGTCACAAGTTAGCCATGACACTAGACTTTCATTAATTCTATAGATGAAACGCTCATACCCAAGTTCATTGCTGAAAATAGGATTCTCTCTCTATAATCATCTTATTTCTTTGTTTATTTCCTGATTATTTCTTTTAGTTAGGCTATACTTAATCCTTTTCTTGCAGGGCTTAATTATCAATAGTTGCTGACTGCTCTGCTTCTATTATTTCATAGTATTTTCTAATGCCATAGTTTCTTTCTTTATTATAGTTCCAGATTTTTTTTCCTCCATGTTAGGAGAGATTTTCTTAAATAAAGTATTTCCATCACTATAATGTCTATTCTATACATAGCATACCAAGGGAACTATGGCAAATCAACCTTTTCTCCCAAGAGAAGAGGCGCAAACCACTGTGCCATGGTATATTCCTGGTATAGTGTTTAATTTTCTTTTTAAGAATTTGAGAATTTTGCATTTCAGAATAACATGCACACTGTATAAGTCTTCTACCAAGCATATTGCAACTTTTGAACGTGGTGCAGGATAAACTTAGTTTTGAAAACATTGTTAAATTGCATTATGCTACTTACCATAAGTTGCATTACTTGTTTCAGGGATGTCAGTCACCAACCTAACAGACAAAAATCACTGGTTAGTTTTCAATACTCTTTGCCCAAGGACAAAGTAGCTAAAATGCAGAATTTTTTTTTTCTTTTGCATGTGTCCATTCCTTAGGAGTTGGATCCTACCAATGAAGGTGCTCCCTTTTTGTTGGGTTGCTTGGACTTGGTGCATCAGGGTCCACCATCACCTTGTCAAATAATGAAGTCGGTTAGTTGTGAGAATGCTCTAATTATATAATAGAAAGTTCTCTAACATTCAAGTGAGAATAAATCAAATCATATAGGAGAGGGGACAGAACCATAATACAGTTGAGAATAAATCAAATCATATAATCAAGAATCTTGCGGGTCACTCTAAAACAAGAATCCTGTGGATTACTAAACTATTGAGAGACGTTCCTGCTTTAACTGACAACTCATACTAGTTTGTCTTGTCAAAAGAGCTAAAAAAACAAATCAGAATTTTTTTAATATTTTTCCATGAACAAATAATCCATGTTGAAAGTGCTGGCCAATGAAATCTTTGCATTTGGATGAAAAGATGGGAGAAAAGGACATGAAGTCCAATAAACTCAAAGACGGCAGAAATCAGCAGCTGTCACTTCACACTTGGACTAAGATTCCATGCATTCAGTGTTCTTTTGTTATTGGTGAATCAATTTTCAGACATTTGTCGTCTGGACTTATCCAAAAGCCTCCTCCAATTGAGGGGGAGAGGAAATTCAGATTCCCCCACTTTGCCTTAAAATCTAGTGACCGGTGGTTAAGATTCTTTCAACACGACCAGAGTAAAATTTTGGAGTAAAAACTAGTGTTGGTCCTGCCGAGTGGGCAGAAGGGCGAGTGCAACTAGTCAAGATATTTGGTTAGCATGAGTCTGGAAACAAAAGATAGGTTCTGTGGCAGAACTTGTTGCAAGCTCTCTAGTAAGGTTGGACCTAGAAGGTTTATGCTAGAGAGACCAAAATAAGCACTGCATATTATAGGCATACTGATAGTTTAAATATAATGATTGTTTGGCTCTTAGGGAAAGTTTCAAAACGAATTATTTATTTGTATTATTTATAAGTCATAAGAACTATTTGGTGGTGGCATAAGAATAGCTGGATAGGCTACTTACAAGTGTATAAAGGTTATTAGCATTACGCCCCTTGATTTCCACGCGCGGCTCTTTCTCGACGGCCGATGGCTTGAGCTCAGACCCATTTGTCAATTCCTTGTTGTTGTACAGAACCCTGAGAGTAGCAGACTTGACAAACGGGTCAAGCACATCACCAATGACCTGGCCGACGACAAGAGGATCCCTCGACATGTTGCCGAACATATTGTAAGACGCTCTAATAGGAACTTATTGCAAGCTAGCACACACTCAAACACAAGTGCACTTGAGGTTGTAGCAGAAACTTGTTGGTACAACAAATAATGTTGTTCTAGGCTTTGTTGTTGATGACAGGTTAGCAAGAAATGCAGCATTTATATAGAGGGGGAATGAGAGCTTGAGTGATGATGATTGAATGGGGAGGCATCCACTTCTATATCCCCAATGCAGAGAAGCCCCCGCCAAGGGAAGGGACCCTTTTAGAGGAATCCACTTTTGCTCAATTAGATTAGAATTAGAGTTGCTGTCATTGCAATTTTTTTTAGACTGCACTCTCTCTCTCTCTCACACACACACACTCTCACAAACACATAATTCTGAGTGACTGCAGGAGATTTCCATCCATGCAATTGCATGCCACACCACGCCATGTGAATAAAGTCTACCAATTGTAGCTGCCGACTTATTCTGCAAATCTTGGACGCTCTCTTTCCTTCGAGTGATAAGTCGATGCAAAAAAGTTGATTGCCTTTTGACCCTGTGCCCTTCCCCAAAACGGCTCATGGCAAATCCGGCCACGACAGCCAGTTCATGGAACATTTTCTCTTTTCTACAGCCCCTGTGCTCGAATGCGGGTATAGCTCTCTCTCTCTCTCTCTCTCTCTCTCTCTCTCTCTCTCTCTCTCTCTCTCTAGCCAAGCACCTCACATCTAAGGATGAACTAGCTATATGAATTGTTGATGTTTCAACAAACTTGTTTTGGCTTGAGTAAAAAGTATATGCATCTTAGCATCATCTATGTGTTGTAGTTTTGCCTGTATGAACATAGATGCAATGAAAGGTCAAAATTTTAATGTCTCATGTATATTATCTACATGTAG
>LTAE01002925.1:0-14146 GCA_001647135.1 Pontederia paniculata | reverse complement strand
AGAGAGAGAGAGAGAGAGAGAGAGAGAGAGAGAGAGAGAGCTATTCTGGTAACTTATTCGTCTGCTGCAGATGACAATTCTCAAACTCTTATTCCTAAATTGTTTATGCAAGTTGAGTAGAATATGCATATACATTAAGATCTCCGGTGTTATTCTCAGTTTTCTTTTAGCTCCTTTTCATTTAAATATAGCATGATCTAATCCCATGCATGGTTTCGAGTTTGCCAAACAAACGTAAGGAACTTCGTCTCTTTAATTTATATCTTACTTACTCACATATAACATAAAAGGCTAATATCCCACCCCTTTAACTTGTAGGAATGCACATCTTTATTAATTAATATATGCATTGTGTGAAATAGAGAGAACGAATGATAGATGGTATGACAATCATTGGTTAGATAGTTAAACTACAGTTGTCATTTTTTCTGCCTATCAAGGTAAATACGAATAATGATAATGTTCAAGTGAACTTGATTTGAAACATAAGCAACAAGGTAATTCTTATGAACTTTTGATCCAAATTTTAATTCAATTTTCAAATATACTTTTATTTTAATGTACTCAATGTTTTTGAATTGTAGATTGAATAACATCAAAAGGATTCAAATGTCAAATTTCTTCTTGAGGATGTAGAACAGTAAATAAATAAATATTTATAGGTTAATCGTTACAAATGAACATTGATTGAACCAAGCCGATTAAATAGCTTATAAATTAAACCAAATGCCCTAAATCTTAGGTTAGGCCTCGTTAACAAGTAGGTTTGTTTGCATTTTGCTGAGAATTAGGTTCCTCTTAAGTGCTAACTTTTTTTGCTTAACTGGATTTGTTTGTGATTAGTGTAAAGTTAAATCAGTACAAAAGATGAAATACGTCTCTTACTAAGAGTTAATTGATCAAAGATCGATTGCTCTTAAACTTTCTCGGTTTCTTAAAAAAAGTTGTTCTCCTTCTTCCAAACTTTGAAGTGACTTGGATTGTTGTTCTCATTTAATATAGAGCACATGCCAGTACTGTTAAATCACTATTTAGGATCAACATTGGCATTCTAGAAGCATGCCACTTGTTCATTCACAAAGGATAAACAATAAAATGACTGAGGTGACGAAATTGGGAATAATATTGAGAAATAAAGCATTATGTTTACTTTCTTCAAATGATTTAAGCTCGTATTCTCCTTAGAAAATCGTATATTAAAGTTTACTTTTCTTCAAATTAATATGTTTTGCAAGATTTGATATTGTTCCTTCTTTTTTGCTGCTCGAGATGTCAATTTATTTAAATTCTTTGAAGTCATTTTAAATTGTTATCATTTGAACTAGTAAATCGTTTATTATTTGAAATAGAATCTTAAGATAGAAGCGACACTTTGATACCATTATACTATCACTTTTACTCCACTGCCCTAGGGGTGTCTAAACTTTAGCTAGAAAATTCTTGGATGTAATTTTTTTTTTCCAAGTAAATAAGCACTCGTAATTTATATTAACTTTTTTAGATTTATCATATTTAGTGGAAGCAAAAGCTTGATTATATATAGCATATGGCTTGTAAGATCATATCTAAGCTGGATTTGATTTACAACGAGAAAATAGTAATTAAACATATGGCATAACCTAAAGCAATTGGAGGTCATAATATATTCAATCATTGCTCTAATTGGTTGTCTTTATGTAGGCATGGATCTTTTGCAAGCACGTATATAGTTAGAGCCTTAGGGATTCTTAGTGGTGCAAAACGTATTAAAAGCTTGATATATAAGATGGCGAGTTGTAATCCCTAACTAAGGTAAAGGTGTCACACTTTACGTGGAATCATGCTAGATGTGCATGTTGACTTATAGCTCGAATTAGGCAATGTTGATTAGGCTACATGGGAAGGACATGGACCAAACACAATTAAACCTTTTTTTTAATTAATTGTCTATAACAATTAATTACAGAATTAAGATCATATCAAAGCATTTACACGATTGATATATGTGGTCATACATACATATTCCAAAGGGACACACTTCATATCTAGGATTTATTCGTGTCAGAAGGTATGGGAAGAAAAGATGATGAGGGGAAAAAGCTCCATTCCTTGCTTAACTAACTAATTAATTATTCTTAGTGGGTTTCACCAAACTTAAGAGCAAGTTTTTTGTGTACCTGTAACCCTTTAACTGTTTGTATACACTAAGAAGACGTCTTGTGGACGCATGTAAAAGAAGCAAGGACATTTTTAAACATGTAAAGGAAAAAAAAAGAGAATTGAAAAATATTATGGTGATGCAAGAATAAAGGAACTTAATGACGTGGGTATCTTCTATTGGGGCATAAGCATGCTAACAAAGGGTAAAAAAAGGTTGGACAAATTATAGATATTAGAAGCTTCGGGCACTCAAAAGTTACATTGGCATGCAACTTCAAGTCACCTTTTCGAGAATTGATTATTTAAGTTGTTTAATTGTCATCTTCTAGAAATTCTATGGTTAGACACACTTCATATGAAAAAAAAAATGGAATTTGTCGTTGTAATTGGACCACACCATTTACTCTTTCTTTATATGTTGATCCGATCTGGAGTTACCATAGGACAAAAAAGAAGTGTACTGTGGTATCAACACCAAATGTGTATACAACGCGAAGTAGATTTAGTGCATGTACTACATATATTAGCTCCATAATCTAAATTATAATTGGGTTGGACCATTGTCTCTAAATTTGAAGTGACTCAAATTCATTTTAATTTTAATCTAGTCCTTAATTGCATTCCTATTTTTTAATAGAACGAAAACTAATAATGCAATATCTTGAAAAGAAAATAAAAATACTGAGAAAATGACTATTGTTGATAATTATTTTTTTAAAAAAATGAATTAAACTCGAAATTGGTCAGCTCTAGGCGTACATAATGATTAAATTGTGTATATTGCATCATAATCATATTCATCTTTCATGTGCTAGACTTCTCTTTGGAAAATATTAATTCATCTTGTTGACATGTACTAATGATTTACATAATGGATAGTGATTAACGATCATTGACTAGCAAATTAATTATTGAATTCCTAGTGTTTGAATTAGTAGTTGAATGTGAAATGACTAAAAGGGATACAAATAATTATTTAAATAGTTCAAATTATTAATTTTATTTTAACTATTTTACTATTGACAAATAAAATATAATAACTAGTTAATCAAATAATTTATAAAATAATAATAAATTAATCATATTGTACAAAAAATAGGGAAAAATAAATGTGTAGTGTACTTGTACATAAAATGTCGACACTTTCTGTACAAATGAATAATGATTTTTTTGGTGCGCTACACTAAAAGTATACTACGCTTCTTACCCTTTGAAAAATAAGTGTATTACACAAATAGTAATTAATAATAAAGTATCTTAGGGATATTTTTTAAAATATATTTTAACACATTAGTGTCTTATTGATCTTTCAAATGCTCAAAACATTAAATTATAATCGATATTATTAATTATCAAATTTATAGACGCAATTTTAAAAATATCAAATAGTATCATAACACTTTTGTTTTTACTACATCAGGAGTATATTACAAATATATGCCAACATGTAAAGTGGGCATGAGATGATAATGGAAAATCTCAGTTTTATACCATGTATCTGATATAAATACCATGAAAAGGATTCATAAGATTAGATCAGTGAACCTGGGAATCCTTTTTCTTTTCTCCCTTTTTAATCCATTCCTTTCAACCCTTGTTAATTAATCTGTGAAGCCTAGGCTAATATTTCACTACCTCCTAGTATTTAGAACATTAAAAGTAGACATTCTCAACCCTCGTGCTTTCAAAAATCGATCATGCAAAACTCTATCAGCTACTAGTTAAACATTGGCATTTGCCAAGCACTTGAACAAAGCGGGGTGATGACAGCATAAATGGAATCCTGCAATGTGTGCAAGGCATTGAATTCAATAAATATTTGCCTAGGTACTTCCAGTACTATTCTCATTATTTACCACCCCTTCCACCATATATTCTCATTGGTGCATCAAAAGTAATATCATTGCACTCGCCCACCACAAGGTGTTGCATGTAGTAAGTAGTCTAGGTGCAGATTTATTCTTCATTGTAAAGATGAGTCCCATATCTTCCGTACAGTCAACTTTAGGTCTGCAGAAGCTCTCAGCGAGCGAATGAATGGACAAGGCTTGTTCGAGGAACCGGCACAGCTGATTGATTGATCTAAAACTTAGATCAAAAGCCTAGATTGTTTGCATAAGTTCAAAGGACATAATTAAATATACCTTTATGATAATATTTTCCTAAGTTCAAATATGTATCTGAGGTTAGTTCAGATATTAAGTACTATATTTTCGCTTAACAAAGTCCTAAGTTCATTTTTTTTTTTTGCACTCAGAAAAAATTAATCAAGTTCCCTCAAATATATTATAAGATAAGATAATATATTCGATAAGATAATATTATAGAGGTTAGTTCACTCAAAGTAATCAAGTTCGATGTCACATATTAGTTAAATGTTAGTAACCCTCGACGTTAAGGGTTCCGAGTGGGTATCGAAAAAAAAATCCTATTTTTTTTTCATTCAGAAAATTTTCTTGTAAGTTTTATTTGGCACCATGACTCCAATAAATTAGTAGATGTCGATACGGTAAAAGAAAAGTTTAAATATGTTAAATTTGATGTGCTATTAATAATTTTAAAAACTTAAATTTGTTTTATATTTATATTTTTAATATGTACTTCTCTTTACGTGTGTGGATCGTGAATAATTTTGATTTGATTAAAAGTCTAACAAATGAATATGTAAATGAGAAAATTAATTTTTAATATGAGTAATATCGAAATTAAAACTTTAAATTTTTAATATCATATTAAATTAAATTTACTATCAATAATCTTAAAGCTTAAATTTATAAGAAGAATAGTATTTTTTATATTTGTATTCTTAACAAAAATGGACGATAACAAATTAGTCGGCCAAGGGCTCAAGAGGGAAAATAATGAATATTTCTTGTGTAAATGAGCATCGCCCATTCCAAACCCGGAAGGTCGAATGAAAGGGACGGCAGGATCAAATCAAAAGGGAGAACAATAGGATTAGATCTCATGATTGCTACTTGCTAGATAGATAGATGGATATATCATATATATCTGCATGCAGGAGAGTTGATCTATAGACACTCTCACACTCCTGCACATCAACATCTCGGCCGCAATTTTATCTCAGTGGGCATGATACTATATATGTGTATCTGAGTCCTGTGCAGGTCACTGTGCAAAAAAGTTCCTGTGCAAATGTTTGCCAGGTGCCTGAGATATGATTTGCTTTCGTCATCGTGGCGCGCCGTCCTGAATAATATGATCTTTTTGCAGAACAATTGTGACAGCCAATTCATATGATCCCATATATGCCAAGTAGCTGTGGGAGCTCACAGCACTTGGCTAAAAAGAAGGTGCTGCATCAGCTTGCAGTATATGAAATATATATGAAAACAAAGGGCACGCATTTGCATGATCTTATCATCCTGCAGCAAGTGACGCTATCCAAATCCATGTAGAATTGTGGCTCATGCCATGCAGTAAAAAAAATGAGACTCACATGTAACACCTGATAATCTTGTTTTTAGGTTTTTTTGGTTCAGGTTGTACATCAAGTGCCAGTAACAGTTACAGCTACTACATGCGAATCGGAAACTTGCATGCATTCATTTTATTCCTGAGAAAGGACAATGATGAGGGCAACTGTAATATTCAGAAATGATCAGCAATTTCAGTGATATCTGGAGTTCCAAACTTGCACTATGTGAGTTTTTTGTCCTATTGTGGCACCGTAATGATCACACGTTATTTAGTATCGTCTTGAATCGCACGTCTAACGAATGAAGTGTTCAGCACAAAAGTGTGTAGATTCGAGACAAAAGTACTACCACTTCGCCTCAAACGTAAGGGTAAGCAACCATCAGTTCGATTAATTAACCGATCGGATAAATCAGTTAATTAATCAAATCGACCTAAAAATATTTATTCGTTATCCGGTCCGAAAAAATCAGTTAACCGATATCGTTTAATCGAGAATTTCGATTTGTTTTAGTGAATTCACCGATTTATTAAAAAAATAAAATAGACATATATAAAAAATATTATTAAACTAAAAAAGTTTGAAATATTTTCAATAATATATAAAAATAGTTTCAAAATAAAGAAAGCTAAACTTGAACATAATTTAAAGATAAAAATTAATGAATAATTAGGATAGAATATGTGGTTAAACATAAAAGAACATAATATATATATATATATATAAAAATTTATATAATAATAGTAATAATAATATAAATATTTTAGTTATTGATTAATATCAATTTTTCATCGAAACTTTGATTAATTATTCATAATCGTTCGGTTGAATTCGGTTAACGAACTTATTATTCGTTAACCGAATCATTTTTAAATCGAATAATTCGACTTGATTAATTGGATAAAAAATCGGTCGATTAATCGATTGGGTCGATTAGTTGATTAATCATGCTCAAACGTACGCTTGTTTTGGCCAGCCTGAAGATCATGTTGAGACTATTGTAGAAAAGTTGAAAAAGGTCCTACTACAATGATAGCAACTGAAAATCAGGTACCAGTCGATGATCAAGCAGCAGCAGCAACGAGAATCATTCTTTTCGGCGACGAGATGTCAATCACCTCCGAAATGAAATCATTGTTTGTTTCTTTCTTTGGATAGGATTTGGATTTCATGGATTCCAAATTGACCCAACTTGGAAGCATATATGTTTCAACTCACCAAATCATTATTATCGTTATATGAAGATTAGAAACGTTCTAAAGAAAGAATCGAAGACTTGAACTAGTGATTAACGAGTGGATCATGGATTCTCTTGCGGTCGGCAAAAAATGATTCCTCATTGGGTTAAGTCGGCGTCTCCAATCGGTTTGTGGCTATGCTTCGCGCCCTTGAAGCCGGACAATGAACTTTTTTTTTTCTGGATTACGAAAGTATGGCCATCAAATATCAGTGCCGACTTAATTGATAAGGAAATTAAGTTAAGAGTTAGAATAAGGCATCGTTTGCTTTGATGAATTTCTTTTTAAATATACATTCTTAAGAAATTGAATTTAAGAAAATATTTTTTTTCTTTGATATATATATTGATAATGTCTTGAATTTTATTTTAGAAAAAAATCATATGACTTTGATGTTTGTCCTATATTAAGTCTCGATGATTGGTCAATTAGCTTGAGGAGGATTTAGAAAATTCTTGCGAGGGCTCGGAAGAAAAGCTTTTAAAATTTAAATGGCTTTAAAATTTATGTATCATCCTAGAATTTAAGTTATTTTGAATTTTATATTATTTACTATTTTTTTTATATAAAAAATAATTTTAGCCTTCGATCGAGGATGTAGCTCAATTAAAAATAATTCTCGTTAAATTTGTGTGTCATTCTCTGTGTGATTCCTCATTCGTCTATTTCGCATAACTATATTTTGAAGATATGAAAAGAATTATCTTAAAAATATAAAACATGATGGATTTGTTTCATGAAAATGAGTTTTCATTTCCGGAAAGAGTAAGTCACTTTCGACTGAAATTATTATTCATTTTTTTATCGATTGAAATTTTTTTTCTTGTTGAGTGTTTGACTAGTCAATTCTTAATAAATATTAGGAAGTCACGAATTTTCTTTTGAAAATACTACTTTTATTAAAATAAATCGAACCTTAGTAGTTGAAAAAAATGTTGACGTTCTACATTTTTTTTTATCAAATTAATCAGTCGCCATCGACTGTTAAAAAAAATTAAAATAATGTCTCACTCTGGACTCAAACAATTGGCAATACAAATTACACGATCCACGAACATATGAGAGCTGGTTGATCGACGATGCTTGACCTTTTTTTTTAATAAAGTTAACAATTAGTATGTTAACCTTGTCTATAATCATATTTGATGGTAGGTGATTGATTAGTGCATCTTACTTGACCTCTTTTTAATATAAACACAATTCATAAATATCATCAAGTATAAAACAATTTCCTTTTTTCCATCCATCGATTATAAATAGAACAAATAATGTTCATTTTATATAAAAAAATGTCAATAAAACCTTTCCTGTTTTGGATAAAAAATTTTAGGTGTAATTAAACATATGAAAGTAAATTAACTTTTTATCTAATATATATTTTATGATAAACAACTGACAATTTTTAGGGCACGTGTTTATTTTGAAAGTCTAAATTGCATTGTTTTTCATGATCACTAGAGGATTACTACCTTTGCTGACTCAGGGCGAAGTGTTGAAGATTATCGCTCTTCTAATAATGTTTCAAACTTATGTTTCCTTAAATGAGATGTACTATCAATAATCTTAAAATACTTGAATAAAATTAATGTGATATTCATAATATAATTCATATAGATTATAAATGTTAATTCATATTTTAAATATCTTATGATATATGTGTTAAAATATATATTCTAATTTTAGTTTAATATGATATTCATGATATGATTCATATGAGATTATAAATATTAATTGTGTATTTATATAGTAAATATCTACTATGATATATGTGTTCACACTTTAACACACATATCACAATAGATATTTACTACATAAATACACAATTAACATTTATAATCTATTATATCATGGATATGACGTTAGGAAGAGTATTTAATATTTATAATATTTTTATATTTATATTCTTAATACTCTCATCATGTGTGGTCGTTAACAATTTTAATCTAAATCAACATACAAACAATTTAAGAAAGAAATTATTTTTGTAATACTAATTACGGAGATTCAAACTCAAAACCTCCAACTGTTAAATTAGTTGTTAAGTCGATAAAAAATAATATTTTTTAATTTATATTCTTAGTATATCTCTTTTTCAAAAAAATATTTATCCATACGATAGGAAGAGTATTTTAGTATTTATATTTATCATATTTTGATATTTATATTCTTAATATGTTATTCATACTCATTTGGGGGGAGCACGGTTTGAAGGTTATAAATGCAACATGTGAAAGTAGCCACGGTATTTTCATACAATTCCACATGTTTATGCATATCGCATATCAACTCTCATTGGACTTTCAAGGCCCAATCCACGATAGTAACAAATGTTTGAGAGATTAACGGTTAATATTTTGTTATTTCGAATTTCGATTGATTAAAAGTTTAATATTTTGTCCCTTGGAATTTCGAGTTTGCAAAGATAATCAATCTTTTAAAACGACTCAATCTTATGAAAAAAATCTTTAAAGTTGGACTTTCAGCTATCATGGACCAGAACTAAAAAAATTGCAAATCCTTCTTTTTGAGCTGATACATTTGATTGAATTAGCATATTTGTTCCAAAGAAAATAATCTGGAGATTATATTTTTGTTCCTGCTTATAGGATCAACATTTTTATACATTTGACAAATTTGAATGACGTCCACGTCCTAAAAGAAAACTCAGTTTCAGCCTTGTGCTATTTTTGTTTTGTAAAGTAGGGTCTAATGAAAATGATCTTTATATATATATTTATATTAATGAAATATCGTACCATAAAATGTGTGAGTTCAGTTGAGATAAAAATTAATAAAAAAATACCATTGGCTCATCTTCATAGTATGTTTGACGAAAAATAAAATCTTTAAGGGTCTGTTTGATTACATTCAACTTACTCATGAAATAAAATTTGATAATTCAATAGTTACTCCAACCTCCTTAATTCACCGAGATCAATGTACTTCTGCTCAGCCCATGAACTTGATGATCCTATCTTTTTTTTATTTCTGCATTTAATATTGTGTAGACCACACATTGAAAATAATTTTTTTAATTAAAAAAGTAAAAAATAAGATTTAATCTTAATCTTATTCTCTAATTAAATAAGGCCTAAAATAATAAGTGCCCGTCTTGCGGCTACAACAGAGCTATCGTGACGATTACTTCAATAATATATATGGTTTTAGCTCGCATGCTGTTCATCTTGCGCTGTAATTTACAGCTTAAATATGAACCGTCCTCTTAACCGGTGATAAAAAAAAGTCTTATCATTTTATTTTCATGATTTCTATGGAAATCAAAATATTTTTTTTATATCCTGCATTGGAAAAATCAACTTTTATTTTGGTAGATAAAAGAGTTCAATCTGTCTAAATAAATTGTGATTTATCTTTCCGAAGAAAATTTAACTATTCTAGTAAGAGACCCCCAGAATGAAACGATTCTGAAAAAAAAATCCCGAAAACTGTAAGCGACGAGGACAAGAAAAAATAGGATACAAATAAGATTACGAAAAAGGAAAATAAAACAGCAGAAACGTTTCTATACCTCTCGTCAAGGCCTCTCACGACGGCCCATAAATTCTTTTCAGGCCCGAGTAAAATGAGATTAAATTATAAAAAAATACGATAAGAGATTATAACCGTTCCGTTAAACTCTACGACTGTAATTGATGTCTTTATTTTACGGCTCAAGTGCTGTACATTCACAAAGCCTTATATATATTATATTCTCAAGTGAAAAAAAAATCATACAAAATTATTTCTCTATAGCAAACGCCTTAGCTCTGCTTTACTTATTCCAACACTGATTTTAGTATTCTTAATTAATCAATTGCTATTATAAGGCCTCTTTGTACGAGAATTAGAGGATAATATTTTTTTATTCCGACTATTTTAGCCAAACGGTCAAACAATTCAAGAATAACTTAATTCTACTAAAGCGTTGATTGGCATTGTCATTTTGAAGTGTTTTAAGAGTTGTACAACGTTTTGACTTGATCAAAATATTGTTATGAGAGTTTAAATATGTTTGGTGAATGTATTTTATGAGTAAAGAGCAGAGGTTGAGAGATAAATTTTTAAACGTTTCATCACCCAACTTTTAGAGTTTCAAATAGTAATGTTCTATTTTTTTTCCATTTCTACTCACCTATCCGTGATTATTGACATAAATATCTCAAATAGATTTAACAATAGTTTTGTCAATTCTAATATTTATCAGAGCATGTCTTACTTTATCTTCACTTGGAGAAGCAAATTTTATAAACAACTGAAAAGGTTACACCCATTTCCAACTTGTGATTCCATATTTCTAAACATCGAACTAATCTCTTCAGTAAAAAAATTCTGTTTTAAAATCTCACAGATAAATAATTATATCTATCTCTCTCATCATTTTTAATAATTTCATTTTAACAAGACATCATATTTCTATATACTTCATTTAGTAGTTTTATTTTGTCATCTTCATGTCATATTATTTTCTATTTCACTGTATTTCTTTTTCCTCATGAATTGGTACAAAAGACTAGTGTAACGTATAAGACAATATTTAATATATAATATTTTAGGGAGAATTTTATAGTTGAAATTTTGAGTTTTTTTACTATATTGCACATATTTATGTTCTACTTTCATTAGCATAATTATTACAATTTTTTTTCTTTTCTTCCTAACTGGCAAATTTTGTATGCCATGAAGTTCATTGTATTAATAATTTATTTAAAGTTAAATGTAAATTTATTTGTCATGCTAATTTATTGTAATCCTTTGTATTCCTCTTTATGTGCATTGTTAATTAATTATCTATTGTTTTGTGCTTGTATGATGTGAATTTTTTATTATTTCTTTTATGTGTGCTTATATTATAAAAAGATGGAATCAAATAGTAAGAAAAATGAAATCAGGGGAGCTTTTATTTGGACCAATGAAAAAATGATTAATTTTTGTGATATATGTCTTGAATATATATTACAAAATGGATGTGGACAAGCGTTTAAATGACGTGTCATTCAAGATAAAGTTTGGAAAAAAGAGTAATCGTAAATGTTGCTTTCAAAGTTGTAAAAATAAATATGGTTTAATGAGAAAAGATTGGATGTTTTGAAAAAAATTGAAAGGAACATAAATTGGCTTAGGATGAAATCATGTTACTAGAACACTTGATTGTTCATATGAGCAGTGGAAAAGAAAAATTCGGATAAGTTATTTTCATTGATGAAATGTACTTATATTGTTTTATAAATATTACAAAACCTTAATAATGTTTGAATTATCATTTTTTTATAGAAAAATAAGGATGTCAAAAAAATCGTGCAAAGAGTCTGGATCCATTTTTGGAAGATAAATGGGAACAATTATTTGAAGATACAGTGGCTAATTGAAAAGATGTTTATGCACTATTGTAGGAATTATAACACATATAATTCAATTATAAACGAGATATACGGAATATCTCTTGCAGCGGAAACGTCGGATGTCAAAGCCGAAAGCAATTCTTCCACGAACACCAGCAGCACGTCGGCTTGTCCTCGTCGTCGAGAACTAAGTCACATGGACTTAGAACTCAATGCCACAACTCAAATGCCTTAGACAAAGAACAATGCAAAAGATAATTTTTGCTCTTAGCAAATGCACACCCATGCACTAGCATTTGATCCTTTTATAGTGCAATGTGAGGGAGAGAAAAAGTCATATGCATTATGACATGGATGTCATTTGGTCTCCCATGGTTAATGCATGACCCTTGGTCATTGCATATCATTTAATCTCCCATGGTTAATGCATGACCCTTGGGTCATTGCATGTGCATGCACATCAATGCATGACCCTTGGGTCATTGCACGCACTTACTCTAACAATCTCTCACTTGCATGCAATTGACCAATATCATTATCAATCAGTTATCTTAATATGGCAGATGAGTCGTGCGACCCACGAGTACAAGGACAACACAAATATGCGAGATTACTATTGTGACATGTTAGGGATACACAACTGCTCAACCAACTTAAGAGCTTTGTCATGACCAATTAGGGAAATATGACGCTCTATCACCGAGTTAGATTATGGTCTGTTAGTGAAAATATAACCACTCAAACATTTTGTAAGCAAGGAACTATGACTCACATAGTTTCTCTACAAATATTTTGAGCCAAAGCTATGACTTACATAGTTGCTCAAATATACGTACTCGTTGTACCCCAGATCAGTTTTGTTGTATAGTCCAAACACCCCGTGTCTGACTCCGCGGTAATCAATTTCGTATGTAAAAAATATCTATCCATCTCAAGGATAAGCTAGTTGGCCAACTATATACGAAATTCTTATGCAACTCATAATAGATCTTCCTCTCACTCTCATGCTTCTCAATCACATATTAATTGCTTTCCCAGACGTGGCTCGACGGGCCGCTCACTTTTGGCCTTTGAATACTCCGCTAAAGTAGCAGACACTAGCTCATGCTCTTAAAGCATAGCCAAGAGTCTAAGGGCATACATAGACTAATTAGTCTATAGAGACTCACACCACGACATAGGTAAATAAGTTAACTCGTCATGTCTCATGGTCGACTTAGCATACTTGTTTTGAAATCACAAGTACTGCGGTGGAGACTCCCACTGAAGGAGTGTATGTCTTAACTCTGCAGAATTTGACACCGCATAAACTTAAGTCTAATCGCCCACTTATGACGTCTGACTTGAGTCCTCCAACTACTCGCCCTCTTCAGACGTCAAGTTGAGGTCTCATGTTTGGCTATCTCTTATCAGACTACATGAAATTACTGTAATTCATGTATGTCTCGAACACATCAAGACTATTTTAGATTATTTCTACACGAGAAATACGTTAGTTTAAAATTTCTTCTCCGCTCGGTATGTCCTAAACGATGGAGGCATTTACTCGTGTGAGTGAGTAAGCTTACGCCTGATCGACATATTACACATGCATAACAGAAACTTATCACAAAGATAATTCATGAAAAATAAGTTTTATTTATCAAAGAGTTTGAGTATGAGTATATTCTTCATTACATCATAGGCAATCCTAGTGTATTTACATGTCTCGAAAAAGCTTCTCTAGGTAATGACTTGGTGAACGGATCAGCAACCATTTTATGTGTGGATATGTACTCAACTAATATCTCCCCTTTCACTTCTTCGTCTCGTACAAACTTGTATTTAGTGTCGATATGTTTTCCTTTGCAATTATATTTTTCGTCCTTTACATAGGCGATGGCAGCTTGATTATCGCAGTATATGATCACTTTTTTCATTGCATCATTTGTGAAGCGTAAGTGTTGAAGGAACCTCTTTAGCCACAAAGCTTCTTGCACTGCAGCTGAACA
>LTAE01002924.1:0-40466 GCA_001647135.1 Pontederia paniculata | reverse complement strand
AAGCAAGAATCTATCGCATTGTATATCACTAATCATTGCATGATTACTCTAAACGGATTCGAAACCCTAGAACATTTCCTATATATATTTCCGCCTAGTTGCATGTTGCATTCACATATCTCTTAGTGTAGATTTTTCTCTCCTAACCCTAATCGTCTAAATAACGATTTGAGAACCATAATTCTAGTACTTGGCCACTTCCTCGTGGGATCGATATTTTATTACTACAACAAGGCCCCGTGCGCTTGCGGGACGCTTGTCAGTATTCATCCTTCCCTAGAAGATCAATCATAATTAAAATTCAAAAATTCTTCCAAACTTTTTTCTCATCATTTAAGATAAATTCAAACATCACCTAATCCTCAATATTAAATTATTGATAACCTCCTTAGCACTTCACCTATATCTTTAATGGCGCGATGATTGTTCGTGATGCTTGCACATGGACTCTATATATTTGGAGACAGCTAAGAAGTGTCTCCTGTTAGGCTCTGATATCAACTGTAACGCCCCTAAATCCACACCTCGGCACCTGGCAGAATATAGACTTGGAGACGCTACCAACTTACATCTTTGACTTACTTTGACCAATCCACTGGTCAACACTATGAATCCATCAATGCGGAAGCCAATACCAGGACCTATGCCACGTGCAAGACACCTCATCAGGAACACCATCACGATGTCGCTGCACCATAACCATCTATTTGAACATATTTGCCTACATAATTGAATTCGTAGGGGAGATAAAACCTCCCGTAAGCAATAACACCCAATATGTAATAAGATGATAATAAAGAACAATAATCCGGTATAATTAAATAATTTCTCTTTTTTGTCACAATTAATAATTTATCAATGCCATTCTATTCTTTTGTCTTTCTTCTTTTCAATCAATCATTTCAATCGATCATTTCCTTTCAATTACTTTTAATTACTTTCAATCAATCAATTTTCAATTATTAGTACATGAAGATTCTAGTGATCCGGGACCAATATTGCAAGCTAGGTCATGGGTCAACCCGAGACCCATCAATAACAATTAAATCCAAAGAGAGCACCAATAACCCTCAGGGGATTAAAACCTACACTCTCTATCAATAACCAAGAACACCAATAACCCTTATAGGATTAAAGCCTGCCCTTTTTCAATAACTCATAACACCTATAACCCTTATAGGATTAAAGCTTGTTCTCCAAGTCCGNCTAACCCTAATCGTCTAAATAACGATTTGAGAACCATAATTCTAGTACTTGGCCACTTCCTCGTGGGATCGATATTTTATTACTACAACAAGGCCCCGTGCGCTTGCGGGACGCTTGTCAGTATTCATCCTTCCCTAGAAGATCAATCATAATTAAAATTCAAAAATTCTTCCAAACTTTTTTCTCATCATTTAAGATAAATTCAAACATCACCTAATCCTCAATATTAAATTATTGATAACCTCCTTAGCACTTCACCTATATCTTTAATGGCGCGATGATTGTTCGTGATGCTTGCACATGGACTCTATATATTTGGAGACAGCTAAGAAGTGTCTCCTGTTAGGCTCTGATATCAACTGTAACGCCCCTAAATCCACACCTCGGCACCTGGCAGAATATAGACTTGGAGACGCTACCAACTTACATCTTTGACTTACTTTGACCAATCCACTGGTCAACACTATGAATCCATCAATGCGGAAGCCAATACCAGGACCTATGCCACGTGCAAGACACCTCATCAGGAACACCATCACGATGTCGCTGCACCATAACCATCTATTTGAACATATTTGCCTACATAATTGAATTCGTAGGGGAGATAAAACCTCCCGTAAGCAATAACACCCAATATGTAATAAGATGATAATAAAGAACAATAATCCGGTATAATTAAATAATTTCTCTTTTTTGTCACAATTAATAATTTATCAATGCCATTCTATTCTTTTGTCTTTCTTCTTTTCAATCAATCATTTCAATCGATCATTTCCTTTCAATTACTTTTAATTACTTTCAATCAATCAATTTTCAATTATTAGTACATGAAGATTCTAGTGATCCGGGACCAATATTGCAAGCTAGGTCATGGGTCAACCCGAGACCCATCAATAACAATTAAATCCAAAGAGAGCACCAATAACCCTCAGGGGATTAAAACCTACACTCTCTATCAATAACCAAGAACACCAATAACCCTTATAGGATTAAAGCCTGCCCTTTTTCAATAACTCATAACACCTATAACCCTTATAGGATTAAAGCTTGTTCTCCAAGTCCGCCGGGGCCTTCCTCTTCATGCATCAATTCAATCACAATCATTTACATATTTTACCTTATTATAATTTCAGCTAGGTTAACGTTTAGACACCTAAATCTACACCGCTCATCAATTCATGTTCAATCAATAATTACAATCACATCGACATTCAATCAATCAATACGGTCGTTTAGGGTTAGGGTTTCACATCCGTCAATTATTATTTTAGTATAAGAATCATCAGTAATATCTTCATCAATCCTGTCACGACCCGTGAAATACATATCACAGCCGTGACCATCGGCTCCATGGCCCGTGATGTTCATATCATGACCGTTACGGACTTCATATCGTCCTTCAGGCTGTCCTTCACGGCCCATGATGAACCATCACGGTCCGTGAAGTTCTCTTCGTGGTCATGAACCTAGTTCACAGGCGCGATACACACAAACGATTGCACGTGCTTCGTTCCTGTCCTTCACGGCCCGTAACGTATCGTCACGACCCGTGAAGTTCCCTTAGTGGTGAGAGTTTACGAGCGTTAGATTTCTCCCTAGTGCAAGCGATTTCTTCACGGTAGACATCACAATCCTTCACGACGCAACATCTTCACGCTCGTGAATCAACCATCACGGTCCGTAATCTTAGGTTCACGGTTATCGTTAGCCTTCGTCCCGTTCCTTCACGGCTCGTGACTTTATTCTTATGGCCCGTTATCAGTTCGTGGTCATGAACATTCACGATCCGCGACCGTAATCCTTCACTATCACGGGCGTGAACATCTTCATGACCCGTGCTTCCCATATCACGACCTGTGAAATCATATCACGGCCTGTGACAGGACCTTTGGTGTTTGGCTCTCGGTCATGAGATCCATTCTCACGGCCATGAGGGTTGTAGTCATGATCGTGAAACCCCTTTCACGGCCATGATGACACAGGGGACGGGCCGAATTTGCACTAATTATTCTCAGGCGATTTACACGTATTTTAACGTTACTATCAAAATCTCGTCTCTTAGCATAAGTTCAATATGTAATATATTATAATCATCTAGGCATTTGAACATGGTTCAAATAATTAAACATTATAATATCTAGCATGAACCCTAACATGCAATGACAATCTATCTATTGGGATCCGCCTATTTACATACCGAAAGTCCTAAATATGATCACAATTACATACCTTCCTCTGTAGCCAAACTACCTTTTTCTTGCCCTTGATCTCCTCCTCCATGTTGACCTGACCCTATGAGAAGAGAGGAGAGAGGGAGAGAGAGAGAGGATGGAGAGAAAATTGTGGGATGAGAGGAGGGGTTGGGTCCTATTTATATGGAAGGAAATTCATCCCTAGATGGAGATTGAATTTAATTAAAACTCTGACTTTGTATAGAATTATAATTCTATAAGATACTCTTCCATATATTTAGGAGTCCTTTAAAAATAAATAAACATAGGATTAGGAATATTAAATTGATAAGAAAATCTTATCATAACAATTTTACTTTATCTTGAACTCTTTTCCTAATCCTAACCAACTGTATCTTTCCTTATCTTATCATATCTCCCCTTTATTTTATTTTTTTATTTATTTTTAAAATCTGAGGTGTTACACGCATTGTACTAACCAACATGATATTTTAAATTTTTTTATTTTGTTTTAGGTTTTATAGTAAGAATTGTCTTTAACCTTTCATTTAAATTCATGTATTATACTTTTATTAGCATCATGATCATACTTAATAAATCTAATAAGAAACAATATTATGAAAGAAATTTGTAATAAGAAGAGTTGCAATTTAATTTACAAATTTCAGTAAATCATACAATATTATCTTTTTCTTATTGTGCATTGATATGGTTTCATGAAAAGAAATGATGCATACCGACCATTTAATTTCTTGCAGATTAAATGAAAGTTTAATTTTTTTTGCAGCTGAAATATATTAATAGAATTGCATTTTAATTTATAATGAAATTAAAATTAAAATTTTAATGAATTTTCTTTGTCGGCAGTGTCACCCATGAGTTTGGCACGAGCGCTCCACCGCTCCTCGTCAGCGATCGAAGTGTCTGGCACTATGGTTGAGTTCCACGGCAGTCGCACGGTGGGGAAAAATAGCAAAAGAGACAAATCAGAGGAATATGCCATAACTACGTGCGTAGGGGTGTTCACGGGTCGGGTTTGGCCCGACCCGAACCCAAATCCGACCCAACTCGATTGAAACTTGTTCAAGTTGCATTGGGTCGGGTTGATGACAAAGTAGTCATCGAATCCGATCCAACCCGATCTTCATTGGGTTGGATTGGATCGTGTCGGGTCATCAGTTTATCTAATTAATTTTCTTTATATCTTTTATTATTTTTTATAATACGTAACATCAATTATATTTTAAAAAATAATGAAACATATTTTTTCAATGTTTTATAATGATTTAAAGGATATAAAATATAAATTTGTAATATATTATAAATTTAAAGTAATATAAAATTCTTATTAAGAATAAATTGGTTTAAATTTGATAAAAAATATATAAAAATTTGGGTCATCTGGTTGGGTCGGGTTGATCAGGTTCGAAAAATTGAAATCCATGCCTGACCCGTTGGTGATCGGGTCGGTTCGTGTTGGACACGACCAACAATCCGATCCAACCCAATTGAGATTGGGTCGGTTCGGATCGTCGGGTTCATCGTGTCAATCCAACCCGATGAACACCCCTATATGTGCGTGCTTTTCTATGTAGCACTATTTAATAATTTTAGGTAATACAAAGAAATTTCTTAGGATATAATTCGATACCATGGATTTGCAGGGTGAATTACTTATAATAAGTACATAGATTGATGTATACAAATTGACGTGCATGGTTGGCCACTGTATAAATTTAATTTGCTGAAAGAGATCAAATTTATAGTATTTAATGATGTTTCTTTAAATTATTTGAAATTAGAAGAAGATATGGATTCTTCATCAGTCTTTCAACGAAAAGATCTTTTTCGAAAAATTATTAACATCTCAAATTATTAATATTTTATAATTTAATAGTGAGATGAGAGAGAAAAAATAAACTCTAATTGATTGTTGTAATATAATGAACTATATAAACATAACTGGCGCACTATGATGCATGGGAATGGTCATGGGTGCGGGTACACGTACGATATCGGTACCCAATACGACTACGGATACGAGGTACGCCTATTTTCTAAAATCAGCAATACGAATATGCTGTTATAAAAATATATTTTACATGCAAAAAAAATACCTAGTATCATGATATAAAAATAAATAAAGAAAAACATATAATATTCTTTCTCTAATTTAGACCAATTACTCAAGATATTGTATATATTTTTTGAAAATTTTAGATTGTTATTATATAAAAGAATTTGATATGTACGTGGGGATAGGTATCCGGTATGGGTATGCGGAGGGACTTGAAGTACCCGTGGCACGTTATGAACTTTATCATAACACTAAATATCGGTTACATAGATGGACGGTCAAGGTTTCAAAGATTGTTAAATAAGAGTTTGGGCCCAATTAAAAGTCCACCCAAACCGTAATCCCTCACCTATGTAAACCCTTAACCGCAAGAAAATAATTCCCAAAATATAAAATTCTGCTCTAACCGTCAGGTGAGTTGTCTCTCCCCTCTCTTCTCCTTCTCCTATCTCCTTTCTTCTTCTCTCTCTTTCTCTTATTTAAGATTGTTAAATAAGACACCGGACGTGTTGTTCCATAGGAAATGTTATTGATCTACCCTTCTACCCTTTTATGATGATTGGATTGTATTGATTGTTTGAATATAAATTGATAAGCAGTGTATGTTTAGGTGTCTCTAAATGTTAACCTAGCCAAACTTATGATAGGATAAAATATGTTTATGATTGTGATTGAACTTATGCTTGAAGAGAAGGAACTTCGGCTATTGCATTCCTTAGGAAACTATTGACATCGCGTTCCTTCGGGAACTATTATTATCGCGTTCCTTCCGGAACTATTATTATTGCGTTCCTTCTCCAGGGAACTATTGACGTTCCTTTAGGAACTATTGTATGATTATGGAGATTTGGGTCAGAGAGAGACTCCATGGCCTAGCTAGCCATATTGGTATCGGAGATAATCTGAATCTTTCTTTCTTTAATAAAGGCTCACATTGATTGTTAATGATTGCTTCAATTAAGACAAGATAAATAGAGAATGTTAAACTAATGATGGCATGAGTATATTGAAAAGAAGAATATGGACCTCGACAGATGAGATATAAATTGCTGCTCTTGCCATCCATTGGGTATTGATATTGAAAGGTAAAGAATTGTCCTATTGAGGTATTGAAATTGTTAAAGTATTGGTAATTGATATTCCACATCTTACTTATGCCCTTTTATATATTGAGTGTCAAAACTCACGGGGGATCTATCTGCCCTGCTAATTCAATTTTGTAGGCCGCCCTGTGGGAAATTAGGTACTGATGCTGGTGTTGATGATGATGCGGCTCGTGACGGTCCACTTGAACATGCCATAGGATCCTGGTCTAAGTCTGAGTTTTTTTTATTTTGTCATAGAGAGGATAATGAACTCTACTATTTTAGTATTCTATTATAGCCTATTGTTGAATTTTAGCCTTCTATTGGAATTGATGTAACATATTTATTAGTATTTTCTATATGTCAGAGATGTTTAGTTTTAAAATATTGTGTTTATATGATGTGGCCCTATGGTTGACCGGTCAAATGGTCAAACTAATGGTAATGATATTGTGTGGTAGCACCTCCAGAATGCACATTTTGCTAGGTGGCAAGGTTTGATTTTGGAGGTGTTATAGATGGTATCAGAGCCTAACGGGCGACACTCTTTAGCTATCCCTGGATAGATAGAAGTTGATGTGCAAACATCACGAGCTATCATCACGCCATCATGTAAGGGTTTAATTCGAAAATAGATTATTGACCTCACTAATGAAAACTTGTATGATTGCCTTATATGTGGATGCCTCCATGACGTTCCGTTAGACGTGGTAGCAAACCCCAGAAACTAACATGACAAATCCACCTCCGAAAATCGATGTACCAAATCCTCCCCCGGCTATCGACAACCCAAATCCACCCCTGAACCTGTCACGCCAAATCCCATGCCAGAAATGGCTGAAGCTCAGAATGAATATCTGAATAGCCTGATGAGAGCAGCCCGCAGAGAACACCAACACGAGGAGACAAGGGATACGATTTAAAGGTTTATGAAGCAACACCCTCCAGAGTTCAAGGGAACTGAGGACTTTGGACATGCTAAAAGGTGGATAGAGAAAATGGAGGAAATCTTCGTGGAGATGCAATGCTCGGAGGAGAGGAAAATCATCTCTGCATTGAACCGTCTTATGGATGATGCAAAGGACTGGTGGAATGCTATGAAAAGCACAAAGTTTGCAGCACACAGTGGCATCTCCTGGGAGGAATTCAAGGAGGTTTTTGAAATGCGATACCTGCCTCAGTATCAGAAGGATAGGAAACAGAAGGAGTTCTTGCAGCTAAAGCAAGAACGCAAGACTGTAGACCTAGTCAAGTTCCTACGGCTAGAGAAATATTGCACTTTAGAGAAGAATGAGATGTCCAGGACAAAGAGGTTTGTCAATGGATTGTATTTGGGATTGAGAGCCAAAGTCATGAGAAGAAACTGCAAGATAGTACAATAGGCCTCTTAGCTTGCATCAGAATTGGAATGGGAGCATGAGGACTGGGGAAGGACACAAAAGGAAAAAGAAGCAGCACACCCACAAAACAAGAACAAGGCTAGGTGGGATGATAGGAGGTAGCATAGGGCCCCCGATGGGAGAGATCGCCGCTGAGAAGTCTGCCCATAGCCGTATGAACCACGCAATGCCCAACCCCCACAACCATAGTGCCCACATTGTCAGGGATTTCATTTTGGAGAGTGCCGCCACAAGACCGGCGTCTGCCTCAATTGTGGAAAATAGGGACATTTTGTGAAGGATTATCCAAATAAGAAATGGGATACACATAAACAAGGACCACAATTGACTAAAGGAAGAGTATTCTCCATGACGGCAGAAGATGACCCGGAGCGTGTGCGCCACATTTATGATTCATTAGGTATTACTATAAAACTTAGTTTATCTTAACTTTATTTCTAAGGAGGTTATTTGCCACAACATCAAATAGTGATAGATGCTAGATTCAAGAATGAATCTAATTTTAAGGAGCTTATAATGTAACACCCCAAATCCCCATCATAATAAATGGACGGCGAAGATTTAAAAGATTGTTAAATAAGAGTTTGGGCCATATTAAAAGTCCACCCAAACCCTAATCCCTCACCTATATAAACCCTTAACCACAAGAAAATAATTCCCAAAACATAAAATTCTGTCCTAGTCGTCGGGTGAGTTGTCTCTCCCCTCTCTTCTCCTTCTCCTCTCTCCTTTCTTCTCTCTCTCTCTCGCTCTCTCTCTCTCTTAAGCTTCAACCTCGGGATTGGTGTCAGGAGGAGGTGACGCAGAGGACAATGCGCAGAACGAGAGAGATAATCCAAGGCGTGAGACGTATAGAAGATAATTGCAAGGTATGTAAATAGGATCATAATTAGGGTTCTTAATAGGCATTTGAAGGACGATTTGCTCATATTGAAATCATCTTTATTATGAATTTATCAGATTAATGATCTTTTCCCTCGGTATTTCCAATATAAAATTTATTTACTAAATATGATTATGACAGAATATGCGAACACGGACTGTGTTCCTTCAACACGGTCTACGTTCTGCAAATTCGATGGTGTCACCCTGACTGCGGTGGTTTTCATGCACGTTATGATCCCATCGCCGAGGGACATGAACCGTGTTCACCGAACATGGTCCGAGTTCGATGACTCAGGCCGCGTCACCCTGATAATGGCTGTTTTCTTTAACCTAGAATTGATCGTGTCGTCCGAGACACGGATTGTGTTCCACTGAATATAGTCCGTGTCCAGTGACACTCGCCACATCGTCGACAACATTAGCCATTTTCCCTCACCGCGTTGGAATAAGCCAAGACACAGACCGTGTTGGCTTCCGACACGGGCCGTGTCCCACCTAATGGATAGTATACTGGAAGATGCGGAACTCTAACCCTAAAATGGTCGCGTCGCCCAATGACGCGGTTCATGTCACTCCAACTCGGGCCGTGTCACCAGTTGACACTGGCCATGTTGTTCCATCGGAAATGTTATTGATCTACCCTTGTATCCATTTATGATGATTGGATTGTGTTTATTGTTCGAATATGAATTGATGAGCGGTGTAGGTTTAGGTGTCTATAAACGTTAACCTAGCCAAAATTATGATAGGATAAAATATGTCTATGATTGTGATTGAACTTATGCTTGAAGGGGAGGACCCCTGGCTATTGTCTTCCTTAAGGAACTATTGTCATCGCGTTCCTTCGAGAACTATTGTTATCGCGTTCCTTCGGGAACTATTGTTATTGTGCTCCTTCTCCAGGGAACTATTGCCATTCCTTCGGGAACTATTGTATGGTTATGGAGATTTGGGTCAGAGAGAGACCCCATGGCCTAGCTACCCATATTGGTACCGGGGATAATCTGAATCTTTCTTCGTTAATAAAGGCTCACATAGATTGTTAATGATTGCTTCAATTAAGACAAGATAAATAGAGAATGTTAAACTAATGATGGCATAAGTATATCAAAAAGAAGAATATGGGCCTCGCTAGATGAGATATAAATTGCTGCTCTTGCCATCCATTGGGTATTGATATTGAAAGGTAAAAAATTGTCCTATTGAGTTATTGAAATTGTTAAAGTATTGATAATTGATATTCCTGTTACATATAGAGCATCTTACTTGTGCCCTTTTACATATTGAGTGTCAAAACTCACGGGGGATTTATCTCCCCTGCTAATTCAATTATGCAGGCCGCCCAAAGGGGAATTAGGTACTGATGCTGGTGTTGATGATGATGTTGCTCATGACAGTTCACTTGCACATGTCATAGGATCTTGGTCTAAGTCTGAGTTTTGTTGATTTTGTCATAAAGAGGATAATAAACTCTACTATATTATTCTGTTATAGCCTATTGTTGAATTTTAGCCTTCTATTTGAATTGATGTAACAAACTTATTAGTATTTTCTATATGTCAGAGATGTTTAGTTTTAAAGTATTGTGTTTATATGATGTGTCCCTATGGTGGACCAGTCAAATGGTCAAACCAAAGGTAATGATATTGTGTGGTAGCACCTCTAGAATGCACATTTTGCCAGTGGCAAGATGAGATTTTGGTGGTGTTATAGTCACCACCTCGTCGACCACACTCTTGTAGAGGAAGGTGAGTTGGGTGCCGGAGTTAATGATGATGTTGCCGGAGGAGAAGGATGATGATTTGCCTGGGATGGGAATGGGCTTTTTACCGACGATGATCTTGATAAGGGTTATGAAGTAGTAGGTGCTCCATTCCGCATTCTTGATGAGAGGTGTCTTGTAGATCTTTCTCGGGGTGCGGTCATCAGGGCCGAATACGAGCTTGCTGCTCTTGTCGACCATGGTGTAAGGAAGCAAACTCTAATGTTCCAGAAAATTTAAAATATAAAAAGGAAAGAAAAATAAAGGAAAGGAAAGAAAAATAAAGGAAAGGAAAGAAAAGATTGGATTTAGATTTAGATTTAAATATGAATTTGAATTTAAAATAGATTTTTAAATTCAGATTCAACTCCAACTAATCCTAGGCCTTTCCTATAAACACCCGCAAGCCTCAAGGAGAAATCTCAAACCCTCATAATTTTTCCTCAAGCCTTTAGGAGGATTTCTCTCATCTCCCGCCTCTCCTCATCTTCCCTCAAGGCCCTAAGGTAAGACAAAAATAATTTGTCTTTATTCTCTCTTCTCTCATGACCTCATATAAAGGGAATCATATAGGAGAAGCACCAGGAAGATCAACACAAAGGAAGAATAAGAAAAAGCCTGAAAGAAAGAAGATTGTGATTATGCTAATTTATTGATAGGAATCATGTCTTAGGATTAATAGAGAATTAAAACTATTATTTTACATGTTTTTAATATATTTATTCATGAGAAAAAAGAAGAAGCATATCTCCTTAAAGAAAGGTAAAGATGACGGTTGAACGAACATGGGCCGCGTCCTACAGATGCAGGCTATGTTGCGCCGCCGACGGAGGAGGACCGCTGAGCGTGGACCGTGTCTCACCGGAGAAGACGTGCTGTGCTACCAGCCATGTTCTACTCGGACATGGCTGTGTTGGCGGCGGATCATGCGAAACCCCAACCGAACGCAGGCCGTGTCAAACCACGATGCGGACAATGTACGGACAAAGAACATGATGTGCACTGATATGGGCCATGCTATGCATCGGACGTGACGGAACCCTAGCGCCATTATAACAGGTCGTGTTCTACTCGGACTTGGACCGTGTTCTGGCTATAAGAACGAGAAGACATAAATCGAATAGTGTTCCATTGAATCGAACTGTGACGAACTCTATAGATTTTATATAATCACAACCGGTCGTGTCAAAGGAGAACAAAATGGACCACGCCAAGGCGAATGAAGATTTCACCGCGTCGAGTTCAAGAACGGATTACACATGAAGAAAGCAGGATCGCAAACATGGGTCGTGTCGCACCCTGACACGGACCGTGTCTTGAAAGACGACTTTGAAGATATGTTTTTAGAGAACCGGAAACGGACTGTGTCTTTCCCCGACACAAAACGTTCTCCTCGCCGATCGTAAATGGACCGTGTCTTTCCCCGACACAACTCGTTTTCCTCGCCGAATAGAAATGGATCGCGTCTATTCCAGATGTGGGGCATTTTCCAAAAGATGATTGATTGATTGATTGTTCTTGTGTGTATATATGTATTGATGATGCTGCTAAGCTTACAAAGAAAGCTTTAACTAGCAGATTAAAAGTCTAAAGGAAAGATATAAAAAGTTAATGGAAGATAAGAAAGATAAAAAATGTAATTGGCGGGAATCCAAGTACAGATTGCAAAATCGGGAGAAAAAGGAGGATGATGAGGGGACGAGGGGCGTAGCCGCAGACCGTGAAACCCCGGGCCGCATGACCATTGTTCTAGTTGCATGGTCCTCTCCCATACCTGTGCAACAAAATCTGTTCGTGGTCCTGTACAACCACTGATGCCATGTAGCATGAAAGTACATGAAGCTCCCATCAATTAATGAAGATCTCTTCACAAGATGATGATGATAATGTTAACATTAAAGAAAGATGAAAGTAAGAAAGAAAGCAAAAAAAAGGAGATGAAAGTAAGAAAGAAAACAAAAAAGATAGTCATACAGTACGAAAATGGTCCTAAATCCTAAGAAACAATAAGATGTTGGATGCTTGATTATACATGTCTTTGACTGGTTTTGCTTACATATTTTTTATGTTTTGCAGGCAAGGTAAGTGATTATTTTCCCAGCACCTTGTTTCACTTATTATAATTTTATTTATTTTCACCTTATACGAATCTTACATACTGGGGAAAAGCTTACGAAAGATTTTCCACCCCTGCATCTGGGTCCTGCAGGCATACAGGGCTAGATAATAGTGATGGTGGCATGAACGACGATGATGTTCATGACAACACAAGATGATTGCACATGGTTTGGACTAGGTCTAGCTATATGTGAATTAATAGAGTTGTAACAGAAAGTATTTGGCCTCAATCCATGTTTTATATGATTAAGTCTTCCGCTATGTAAAGTTTAAATTTTGCCGATGTGGCTTAGTTATTGACTGAAAAGTCAAGAGTCAAGTCAATGAAGTTATGATGAGTAATGTCACCCAAAGAGTTAAATTTGGTATCAGAGCCTAAGGAGAGACACTTCTTAGCTATCTCTAGAGAAGTAAAGGTCCATGTGCAATCCTCATGAACAATCGTCACACCATCAAGAAGAAGTTAAGCAAGGTCTTATAGATGGGTAAAGTCTAATGCTCCTAAGTTTTATATGAATGATGCATGTCTCTAGGGATCCAAATCTTTCTCCCTAAACCAAGTGAATAATTTCAATAGCAAAGATTACTGTAATTGAGGATTTTTAAGATCTAGGTGATCTTGATTTATCCAAAAAAAATGAAGAAGCCTTATCTTATAGGAATTGGATTTATTTCTTATGGAAATTATAGACGAATGATATGATTAAAAAAAAATGAGCCATTGTCATGCTATCCTAAATAGCTTAATGGCCAAATTACAAAAAAACATAGGACTATTAGGGATCCAATTAAAATATAATATTCGAGGAGTACATATAAAAATGGATCTTCCATGAGATGAAAATGGAATTAGTGAAGTTGGAAAATGTGAATATGTTATCTATTAGTTACCATTATAACAGATGTCCCTTGACTATCAAGTATAAATCTAAGAATGACTAATGTTCTAATATATTGAGAAGTGATTATGATCAAGATGTAAGTGTATGTCTAAAGTTCATAGGTAGGAAAAGAAAATATTTGTGTTATACATAAAAAAAAATGTATGAAGGATATGCACAAATAATACCATATATGTACTAATATCTTTCTTTGGGTGAGACCAATATCTGTGGTTTCTCCAAAAAAGTTAAGCTAGAACCATGTTCATGATGCGAAGACTAATAGGTAAATAAATGGAATGTGCATAGTAGTTCATACTGGGATGATTATGAACTTAAATTCATGCGAGAAGAAGTGATATAACTCAATTATCGAAAGAATTGAGAGAATTAAAGAAGATTATGTACAACCATGGGTGACTAATACCCATGATAGACACCTATGTTGAGTAGAATTATGGACTTATGGATTGATGTGACATATAAAAATGAGAATGTAAAAAATATTAATTTTTTTAAGTAAAATATGTATGTCAATATTTTTAGGATTTAATGATGGTGTACCCGGGTACACCATGTATCTTGTTTAACAAACCATTGAATTTGAGATCTACGGTTGAAAAAATAAATAAATAATAATAATTTTGAATAAAATCTACCGTAGATCTCAGATCCAACGATTTGTTAGACAGGGTACATGGTGTACCCGGGTACACCAACATTAAATCTATATTTTTAAGGAGGTTATTTTACCACTTGAATACCATATGACTGTTATATATATACCGACTTAGTAAATGGGGTAAGGAAAATGATGTCAAAGATCTTATAGGATGTCAACCAGGAGTAATGTAATCGAGGATAAGTAAGTTCAATCAAATGTTATGTTGAAATGCTATCATGTCTACATAGGAGATGATTATGTACTTTCTTTGAAGACATTGGAAAAGAAGTGATTGGGAAAAAATATAAATAAATAAAAGAAAGAAGATAGATGATGAAATATTTAGTTTTAGAGTATCAAGATTTATTATGACTATATATGACAAATTTTATTGGATTTACTACAGTACTGCCTCAATGAACTGAATAACCATATTCTTAAGGAGGTTATTAAGAGATAATATAAAATGAAGAAAGTTTTGAAAAGAAAACGATTATAAGTGTAATCTTTTGAAAAAAAAATTAGGACGATTAAATTATCAAATGATAATTGAATTTTATGATTTTCAAAGATTTTAATCTCATATAAATGAGTTTCAAGAAGTTAGATTATGATTATGATCATGATTGCAAAATAATGATTGAGCTATGATCAAGGTAAGACATACAAATTAAAAGAATAGATATCAGACAGTAAATTGCAAGATGTGCAAAAGTCATAAAAAAGTAACAATATACAATATAAAGGATCAAATCTATGAAAAAAACATAACTCTACACATGAAATTCTAGATCAAATTCCCTATCACCAGCTTCCTCCAAACTTATGCTTTTGTTTGTCCTCAAGCAAAGAGTTAGAAATTTAATGCAAAAGATACATCAACTTACACTCTCCCTCTAAGTCATTCAAATCCCTGGTCACAATTACATATTCTTAGCCATTTTAGATCCCTCTCCTACGACCACCAAACATGAGCCCAATTGTAGCTTCATGGCTATAATACCAAATGGCACTCCTTTGAACCTAGAATCCCTGTATCACAGTTAAAATGGTGATGATTTATTCACAAATAGTTATGAGTTATTAACCCTTTTTTTTAGTTAGTCTCTTTTTTACACATTTCATTCTATTTGCCATTTCAGGAAGTGAAAACAAAAAGATAGTTCCCCTCAGCATATCCTTATTTTTCTTCCTAGAATACTTGGTTCAGGTTCTAAGGGTGCTCAAGACGTACATACTCTTTACTCTTTCAAATGAAAGGTCAACAGAGTAGTCAATTGAGATGAGAGAAGTAGGATTCCCATAACACTATCCCACCATTTCTTCCGAGAATACTCATATTGGGTTCGTAGGGTGTGACCAAGTCACATATTCTTGACTCTAGGGTGTAGTAAGCAGAGTGGTTATTAAATAAAAGAAAATTCCTTCTTGGGCAAAGTAGAATGATACATGCAGATTAAACATTAAGATTGAGATTTTCTTCTCTTCTTTATTTTTGGGGTTAAACCATTCATATAAATAGGGATACAAGGACTAAAAGGCGAATGTGAACATAGTATCAATTTGTTAGCTACATAATTTGGTACTGCTTGGGAGCAACTATGTTTTTGAGTTATTTCTTTGGAGTAACTAGGAAAATCTCATGACCTAGAATAGGGTGTGACAACTCATACATAACCATGATGTTTTCTAACTTTAGGCTGAGTAGAAAAAAAAGTGATAAAATGACAACAAAAGTGCAGCACGATCATGCATAAAGAGCAAGCATATTAAAATTATGTACATGATGTTGAAGAAGTGTCGTGAAAACTAGATTAAACCAACAAGTATACAAAGGCATGAAAAATCAAATTAGAGTTATAAGTATTTAGACCATACCATTGTCCCCCAAAAGTTAAAGTCAACACTGCCCTCAGTGTTGACCTAAGTTGGGAGGGACCACGAGCTTTATTTGGGTGGAGGTGGAAAGTGGTTGGGGGGGGGGGACTTCATAAAGTATTATCAGGACTGAGGTATTACTGTTTCAGCTGAGGGCAAGACATCTTCACTCGAGGGCATGACATCTTCAGTTGGGAGTAATTGAAGGTGGGATGCTTGATCACTTGTGTCATACATAACTTCAAAGGTAAGGTACTGTCTCGAGGCTACATGATCAGGATTGAGGTCAGGGTAGACTTAATCCTGACGAAATCTTCAAGGCAAGCTTAATCGAATATAAATTCAACATCTTTTTGGAGTAACTCAGTCAAGGGCCTCGCTATCTTCGAAAAATCTTTTATGAATCTTCTATAGATACCAACATGACCTAGGAACATCGAATCCCCTTGACATTTGGACATTATACTTTCAAAATTATAAAAAAGATACTCCTAAACATTGTTCTTGGCTAATGTTAAACATTTGGCTCAAAACTAATTCCCTATTATTGCATTTTCTTCTTTTCTTGATTCAAGAGTCTTGCAAACCTACTACATTGAGTGTACTTTCTTTTTATTGATAATGTGATATCGATATTGGTTGCATCTTATTTTAGGAATTAATATTTTCTATGAAATTTTAATTGAATTGTGGATCTTTCACTTATCCCAAGTTGTGAGTTTGCCTAGAACACTGATAATCTAGAGAGGTAAAAAGCTGAGTGGTGAGAACATTAGAAGGAAAAAAAAAGCTGAATAGATCTATGGAAAAATACAAGTGTCACCACTTGAGATTGTGAGGAGGTTTTGCTCACAGTTTATAGGTAGGTTCCACAATGTGTTATAAAGATGGTGAAAGATACATTATGAAAGTCACAAATTGAAATCTACGTGATCAATTTCAAAGAGAGGATAATATTCTTCAGCAATCATGAAGACAATATGAGCAACATGAAAGACAAGATTCTTTTCAAGAATGTGTGCAACGTTCTCCACCAAAGAGAGGTCAAAGTTGTCAGTTTGGTGCTAGAATTGGTCCACGGTCAAACTTATCTCCGTACTAACGTCGAAGAAGATCAAACTGACAAGAAAGCACTGATCATACACTCTCAAGAGTGATGGACTCACACTTAGAGATAGAAACAAAACTAGATAAAGCAGAAGATGAGCTTGCCAAAATCTTTCTCCAATTCAAGAGTTGTCTAACAAATCATGATGATAAAGATTTTAAGGAAAGTGATAGATTGGAAAAATAAGTAGAAGCAAGTGCGAATAAAAAGATGAGAGAGAAAGTTCTTCCATGAAAATAGATAAAATTTCTTAATGTGGTGAAAATGTGAACCAAATTTTGAGTGAAAAAAGTTAGAAAGAAGAGAACCACAAAATTTCTGAGAGGTCAGAAAGGTCACCTATGAAGAGCATCGATGAAAATATTTTGAGTGTTGAATATTATGAGAGTTGTGAGGATGAAAGAGGATTAAATTTTGAGTGTCTAGAAAGGCCACCTTCGAAGAGTGTTGTTGGGAGAAAAGAAAGAGAGTTGAATGGTTTACATACTAATATTAATTCTATTTTGCCTTTGTCTATTGATCCCCCCTTGCAGGTGTTAAGGACTATTGAGCGAGAGGAAACACTTTTGCAATCTTTGAGCACACATTTGAGTTCACTATTAGTAGGCATTGAAGAGTTTGCAAATATTCAAGATGAAACTAAACATTCTTTTTTTCTACTTGTTCAAGTTTTTTGAACGATAAGTTTCACATATTTACCAATTTCAAATTGATTGTTTCTTCTATTACTCTTGTTAATCATGGTGCCTTTGATTGGTTAATTCTTATTGCTGAATTTTGTGATGAGAATTGTATGAGGTTAATTTGCTTGGATTTTCATCCATATACTATTGAGAAATTTGTTACGTTTGATGTTTTTAATGTTCTGACTTACAAAGACTAATCGATTGATTATGGAGCTCTTTTGAGAATTATGCCATCTAGATATTTCAAATGTCGATTTCCAACATCTGACATGATTGAGTATTCTAGTTTTGGGAAAACATTATTTAATGATTTGAGTTTTATGTTGATTATATTTGATTACTATCAGATTGGTCATTTTGGAAGATTAATTTTATATGACTATGGATTTTATTAGGTGCCTATTGGTACATTGTCATTGAACAAATTTATCATACTTGGCTTTTATGGGAAATATACCAAATTTCAGTTGCTTAGATAGTCTTGTTGGTCCTTTAGCCCATTAGATTCTATTTGGTTTTTAGTTTCTTGGAGAATGGTCTAGCATTCTCTTATAAATAAGAGATTTGACTCCTAATGATGTTATGTAATCTTTTGTCATCTTGAATTCTGATTTTCTGGGAGAGGATATCTTCTTTTTTCTCGTGAAATCTCATTTGCATTGTGGATAATATCTTATTTTCCATTTGATTTAAATTCCATCAGTTTGATATTAATTCCTATGCACAGGTTTGCATATTGATGGATATTTCTATTTTTTTATTCGTGTTTTCATGTGATTCCTTCTAATTTTCTACTTTCGCTTGATTGTGGTTCGTTAGGACAGGTTCCCTAACGGGATTCATATTAGTTAGTTGCATCCAAGTTATATATCTCTAACAAACTCTAATTAAAGGACACTTTAAATTGTTATTCAAGCTATACTATACTTGGGAATAAAATACAACTTTAATTTGACAATTACAGGCTTCCCATATTTAAAGTCCGCTAAATAAAAGTACTATAAATAACCCACATTTGAGTATATTATAAGCAATCTAGCTTTCATATACCTTGTCAAATCTTTGTGATTGTTATTTTTTATCAATAGTATTTTCCTATACTTTTAAGAGGTATATAATAAATTCATCATGGCATATAACTCATATTTTAAATCATTAGTCTTAGATACAAAATGCTTTTGGCGACGGATTTATACAAGATGCTATTATCTAATCTAAATTGAAGGCCTAAGTCGAGAACAACCATTATGGGCCTTTAGACCTATGCGGCCTATAATCATGCATCCATGTGGGTTACAGGTATGAGCATTTACTCTTTCCTATCTCCATAGTAATTCTCGTTGAGGCATAGACGACACTAAGAAGTTTCATCTAGTGGATCCACTAGTTGACTATGATTGTTTTTTTAGAATGGTGAAGGGCTCCTACCAAATGTATTATTATGTTCAATCCAAAGCTCTCCTTATAGTGCATGTCATTCACCTAGTCCGCCCTTCAACCGCGTCATAATTGCTCAATTACCCGCAACAACTCAACAATTGATTGGGGACATGATTGGCGCTTGAAGCAACTCCTGCACTCCATTGATGAACATGATAGGTCATTCATACAACATCTCCCAATTGACTAATGTGGTCATGCATCTATGACATTCACACAATCCATATAGTGTGAATTGATATATAATCTAGAAGTTCATTATCCATGAAACTTCACTTTGAATCAAATATTTCTTAGTCATATTAAACCAATGTGTTTAATGAATGTTCATGTTAAAATTTACAAGGCGATGACTATGACAAAAAAGTATTGAGCTTTGCTTCGAAATATTTTACTCACCTCTCGGATCATAGTAGTATCCAGTAAACATCGTCTATCCTCTCAGATAGAGATTGCAATGAAGTCATACTCAAATTCATTTCACAATAACAAACTACAAATACCTAGAAATTTCAGCAAACAACAACATAAACTCAAGGGTAGATTGGAAAATTGTAATGGAAATGCATTGAATATGAATTAGTTCAACACAATAATTAAGATTCCTCGAACACTCCCATGTCTAGGCTAATAGATCTAGCAGGTCAAAGCCATTGCAAACAGTTCATGATCACAAGAATAAGAATCCATTTTCGGAAATACACAAAACTGAAAAAACTTGAAAATACTCGAATGTCAACTATCTTCCTCTTTTTTCTCGCTGCAATCCAGAAATCAACCCACACGTGACTCAACTCTAGACACCTCCTCACTACAAATCCCCGAGTTGCAGGAAAAATGGTGCAGAAAAAAGTGGTCGTTGCCTGCCTCTTGGTGGTCGGCAACCTCCTCTAAGTTGTATCCTTTCTTTTCTTTTGTACTCAAGGGTTTTCCTTTTTAGTTAGTTGACAATTGTCGATTCTTCTTTGGAAGGACAAAATAGAATGCCAGCTACAAGAATCTTCTTAGGAAACTTTTTGCCTCTTTTGTTTGTTTCTGGTTTTGTCTTGTAGCCTCAAGGTGTTTAATATTTGCAGGAGAGCATTTAGGGTGTGAAATTGTCCCTCCCTAGTTTCCCTAATCAGATAAGATCACAAGAATCATGATAAAAACTCTTTTGAGCGTGAAAAATAATAGATATCAGACAGGGTATTGCACGATGTACATAAGTCATAAAAAGAGGTAATAATATACAATATAAAGGATCAAATCTACGGCAAAATCATAACCTTACATATGAAATTTAGATCAAATTCCCTATCGTCAGCTTCCTCCAAACTTATGATTTTGCTTGTACTCAAGCAAAGAGATATTTTAAGGCAAAATAAATAAAATTCAAAACAACCACAAGATGGAATACACCAAGTTACACTCCCCCTCTAAGTCATTCAAATACCTGGTCACAGTTACATATTCCTAGCCATATTAGATCCCCCTTTTAGGACCATCGAAACTTGAGCCTAAGTGCAGTTTCATGGTTATAATACCAGATGGCACTCCTTTGAACCTAGAATCCCTGGACCATAGAAAAAATGGTTATGATTTACTCACTAACAATTACGAGTTACTAACTCTTTTTTTACACGTATCATTCTATTTGACATTTTAGGGAGTGAAGAAAAATATAGTTTTCCTATGGTTCTTGATTTTCACTACTTTTCTTCTTAGAATACTTGGTTCGCATGTTAGGGGTGCTCAAGACGAGCATACTCTTGACTCTTTCAAATAAAAGGTCAATGGAGTAGTTAATTGAAGCGAGAAAAGTAGGATTCCCACAACACTATCCCACCATTTCTTCTAAGAATACTCTAATGGGGTTCCCAAGGTGTGAACAAGTCACACACTCTTGACTTCAGGGTATGAAGTCAGCGGAGTGGTTATTAAAGAAAAGAAAAATCCTTCTCGGGCAACGTAGAATAATATAGGCAGATTAAACATTAAGATTGAGATTTTCTTCTCTACTTTTTTTGGGATTAAAACATTCATAAAAATAGATTACAAGGCCTAGAATGTGAATGAGAACAAAGTATCAATCTGATAGCTACATGCTTTGGTACTACTTGGGAGCAACTATGTTTTTTAGTTCTTACTTTGGAGTAACCAGGAAAACTCATGATCTAGGATAGGGTGTGACAGCTGATACATAATCATGATGTTTTCTAACTTTAAGCTGAGTAGAAACAAAAGTGATAAAATGACACTAAAGGTGCAACACGATGATGCATAAAAGGGAAGCATATTAAAATTGTGTACACGATGTAGAAAAAGTGTCCTGAAAACTAGATTAAACCAACAACTATACAAAAGTAGGCATGAAAAAATCAAATTGGAGTTATGAGTATTTAGGCCATTAATGACCTGCAACAAGGTTCTCATCTCCCTTCTTATCTCTTATCTCCAAATTGAATTCCTGCAGTAATGAAACTCATCTTTTTAATCAGGGTTTTGAATCCTTTTTCTGCATCAAGTGTTTTATAGCCATGTTATCCGTGTACACTGCTACTTTTGATCCTATATAGGGTCTGAATTTGACGATTGTGTAAACCACCGCCAACATTTCTTCTAAAGTTGTGGTGTAGTTTTGTTGTGCAGGATCCAAGATTCTACTAGCATAAGAAATGACAATGCAGCCTTTCTCTCCCTTTTGTCTGAGCACAGGCCCAATAGCATGGCCGCTGGAGTCACACATGAAATCAAAGAGTAGGGTCCAATCGGGTGATTGCAATATGGGGCTGAAATGAGTGCTTCTTTGATTTTGTCAAATGCTTCCGGATGGCTATTGAAATAAAATTCAGCTTCCTTATGCAATAGATCCATCATTGGTTTGGCTATTTTGGAGAAATCTTTTATAAATCTCCTATAGAAGCCCACAAGTTAAAGGAAGCTTCTTGCTCCCTTCACATTGATAGGTGGTGACAGCTTCTCAATTACTTCTATTTTATATTTGTCCACTTCAATTCCCTTTTCTAAAACTATATGTCTGAGTACCACTCCTTAAATTACCATGAAATGACACTTCTCCTAATTCATCACTAGATTCACCTTTTCACACCTCTGCAGAACCTTCTTCAGATTACATAGACAGTTATCGAATGATGAAAAATAAACGAAAAAGTCGTCCATAAACACTTCCATTATATCTTCAATGAATTTTGAAAAAATGGACATCATGCACTTTTGAAAGGTGGCAAGAGTGTTGCACAAGCGAACGACATTCTTCTATATGCGTAGATTCTGTATAAACATGTGAAGGTTGTTTTCTCTTGATCAGTAGGGTGTATGAGAATATGTAGAAACCTAAGTATTAGCAGGGTAATGACAATTCTAGCAGTGACAAGGAAATGTCTTTCAAGTGGGGGTATTTGAGTCTTCATGCATGTCTAGGACTACAAAGTCAATAGGGATAAAGAATTTCTCAACTCGAATTGGTACATCTTCAATCATTCCTCTGGGATGCTTCACTGATCTGTCAGCTAATTGACGTACCGTATTGGTAGGTTTTGGCTCTCCAGCATTGAGTTTGTCACACATTGAGGAGGGTATGCCACTCACATTGGCTCCCAGATCACAAAGTTCTCTTCTTATCTATAGATGACCAATATATCAAATATAGAAACACTGTCGGGATCCTTCAACTTAGGTGGTAGTTTATTCAGGATCACTACATTTTTTCGACAAGACGTCTTTTAGGAATTTTGCATAGGATGGCATCTGTTGGATTGCTTCTATAAAGGATATGTTGATCTACATCTTCTTCAGTATCTATATGAATCTGCTGAACTATTGTTCTTTTTGTGCTTTTTTAGCATTCTTTGATGGAAAGGCAATACTTTATGTAGAGGTGGATGGCAATTAACTGATTGCTCAGTCTGAACTGGATTTCAAATATGCACTGCAGGTTCAGGTTGTTCCTTCTTTTCAAGTTTGTTTTTTATACTCTTCTCTTAGGGCTTTTTATATGTAGGAGAAATTTCTGCAAATGGTTGTCTTGATGGCAAGTTCTTCCCACTTCTTAATGTAACAACTTGCATATGTTCTATAAGGTTTGGTTCCAGTTGTCTTAGTAAAGTGTGGGGTCATGAAGTTGTTGTGTTGACTTGTAATGCTATCTGATTCTTCAGTAGTTTGTTGTGAGTAGCCAACTGCTCAATCTTTGAATTCATTTGTTCTTGTTGCTTCATGAGTTGTTGTATCAGTTCTTCTAATTTGGGATTAGGAGGTTTGGGATTTTGGATAGATAGCATGAATGGTTGTTGTTGAGATGGTCTTGGCATAATCCTAGGCTGCCAAGCAGGGTTATGATGAGGAAGGTTGACATTTGGATTATTCTGATGATAGTTATTTTGGTAGGAGAAGAATGAGTGGTTCTATTTTCAGGAGTATACTTGTCAGAAGGTGGTTTTGGAGAAAAAAGTTTCCAAAGGCGTTTAGTTGATCGTATTGAGGGTCTTGTTGATGAGTCAGCAAATTGCAAGTTTCAGTGGTATGTCCTATGTTTCCACAGATATCACACTTCTGCTCAGGGGATTGCACCATGTTGACTTGAGATGTGAGTTTTAGTTTTCCCAAGGCCTTTTGTATGGCTTCTTCAACTTTTGATGATAAGGCTTCTCCTTCATCGGACGACCTTTTTTCATAGGCTTCCTTGATCTCTCGTGCCTTAAATAATGATGATTCTTTGCTAACTTCTCAATGATATTATATGCTTCATCTATATCAATTGTCACAAAGATTCCTCATGTGGCATTGTCCAGTGCAATCGAAGTCGGGTTATTCAATCCGGAATGGAAGTGATCTAATAGCTGCTATCTCTCATAACCATGATGTGGGCATGATGCAACCTTTGCCAAGCTTCATACAAATTCTTCATTTTAAGTCGACTAAATTATATATTTCATCTCTAATATGTGCAGTCTTGCTTGGTGGAAAAAATTCAGCAAGAAAGTTCTGAACCAAAGTGTCCCAATTTGCTACTTCTTCAAGTTTTAAGCTCTTCCACCACAGTTTTGCCTTCCCTCTTAGTGAGAAAGGGAAAAGTCTCATGTAGATAGCATCAAAAATAATGTTATTAAATTGCTTCTTTCTATATATATCTTTGAAGTTGTCTAGATGTTGGGTTGGGTCTTCAGCAGCAGATCCTCTGAATTGGTCATGTTGAATCATTGTGACTAAGGCAAGTTGTAACTGAAAGTTGACATTTGGCATAGATGGTACTCTTGGTGGTCCTGCTTGGTTAGCTACAGGTGAATAAGTGTCCTTAAGGCATCTTGGACCTTGGGCTACAAGTTCTCCTTCCATGGTACTCTGATCTTCTTGTTGTGGTTTTGAGGTTACAGGTGTGTCTACACTGATAGGAATGATGGAGTTCTCAGGTAATGGTGTATCAGGTTTGTATTCTAGTTGCAATGTGACTAGTGTGTGGGGGTTCAAACTCTATATTTGTTGTTTCAGTTGATTTAGAAATTGATAATCCAGCAAACTTTAGTTGCAAGTCAGAAATTAGTCTTTGCTACTTTCTCCTTTTTTTGAATTCTCTTTCAGACTTTGAGTAAAAGAAATTTTCTTTAATAGCTCGAAATCTTGGCACGTACTGCAACCAAAGTCAAGGAAGAACATAAGAAGAAAAGAAAACATGAGTTGAAGTTGTTAGAAAAAAAATATTCACATGTCAGAAATGGTTAATGACTATATAAATAATGGAAATGATAATATCCACAACTCGAATGAAAATCTGCTAAATGTTAGCTATTGTCTCCTCGGCAATGGCGCAAAAAACTTGATTTGTGCACGAGTGTTGTCTAGAGTTAAATCAGAATCAGGTTCATGTACAGGTTTGTCAACAGAGTTTTGATCATGTAAATGCATGATTGTGATAACAATAGACAATGAGTTTCAAAAATCCTAGAATAACACTACGAATACTACAAGTATACAACTAATCATGTTTAGTACATAGGGTATCAAATCCATATGGAGGTGAAAGCAATTATAAGGAACAAATCACTCGAAACTAATCTAACTAATTGATCCTAGAGGAAATGATAACGATAGATCTAAAAGAAACAAGGATATGAATTAATTAATTTTTAGGATATTTCAAAAGATTGCAAAAATGAACTAAAATAAATGGGAACTAAACATATCACGCCTACGCAAATCAAGGATACAACATGAATGTGAAGGAACTCTAGAGTTAGCATATTTTAGGGATATCAAATTGGATTATCATTGACATCCATGATTTGTATAGTAAATCAGATTTCGGTGAAGAGAGGAATCATAGATTCCTTTTCAAGAGATATCAATCATGATCTCCCCATAGTCACATGGTCACGAGCAAAAAGGAATCCGGGAATCTAGTCTAGAAGAGTCTAATGGTTGCTACCGGGTTGAGGGTCTTTTGGGATACAACCCTGCATCACAGGTCTGCAGAACCTGTGATGGAGCGCTCTGTTGGAATATGCATGAGCAAGATGTGATGATCAGTCCTCCATATGCTATAAGCATAGAAATTAGTAAGACCGATTCCTCGCAGGAGCAAGTTGTGAATCATTCGATGCTAGTGACCCAATAGCACTAAATGGGAAAGAGAAAGCCACGACCACTCACTTCACCCGATGCCTCCGGTCAAGGATGCATCATCCGGCGAGAGAGAGTGTAGACAAGAAAGAAGATCGAACCGAAGGTCAGTTTGTATCCGAACAAAATAACTAAAACTCTTCACAACACATTCCATTCAAAAATGAAATCAAACGATGGGTTCATATAACCAAAATCAGAAATAGTTCAAAAGCGTTCGAATCCGATATAGAAATTCAAATCATCATCCCCTACTACTAACTCTAGATAATCCTACTTAGTTACAAAGCATGTTCATCCACATTACAAAAAGATCGAGACTAGAAAGGCTCATGTTGTTCATCTTTGTGTTGTTGTTCCTCAATGGTGTCCTTGTCTCCCCTTCTTTCCAATGATGTTCCTCCCTTCTTCCCCTCGATCCCGATGATGTCCCAAATGATTCATTTTTCGAGATATTTCTACCTGTCATTGATGGTCCCTCTTATACTCTTGGCATTCATTCAACACGTGTCATCTCTTTCCATCCTCATACTATCCTTCTGATTCTTTTGTTTTGTCCTTGGAAATTGTAAGTTGTACAAATTTCTTTCCATTTTTTGCTTTTTGTCGTCCGGCAATTTCCGGTATAGGGTCGTGAGACCTTGTAAAATAAGGGTGTGAAAGTTCCTTCTCCTGAAGTTCCTAAAATAATGACTAAAGCAGCATCATTTAGTTCTAAATGTATGAAATGACAAAATTCAGACCATAATGATATGTGCTTGTAATAAAGATGGGAACTTATTGTAGAATGGGAATTTGGCTCAACAAAAGGGCATGAAAATAGTGTAGATTACAATTTTGAAAGACCTAATATTATGCATTTGATGTATCACGTCACTCTTAGATAGAGATTGCAATGAAGTCATACTCAGATTCACTTCACAAGAACAAACTACGAATACTCAGAAATTTCAGCAAACAAGAACATAAACTCAAGAGTAGATTGGAAAGTAGTAATGGAAATGCATTCAATATAAATTAGTTCAACACAACAATTAGGAGTTCTCTAACACTCCTATGTCCGGACTAATAGATCTAGCAGATCAGAGCCATTACAAACAGTTCAAGATCACAAGAATAAAAATCCATTTCCGAAAATACGCAAATGTCGACTATCTTCTTCTTCCTTTCTCGATGCGATCCAGAAATCAACCAACACATGGCTCAGCTCTAGATCTCTCCTTAGTGCAAGTCTCCGAGTTGCAGGAAAAATGGTGCAGAAAGAAGTGGTCGCCACCTCCCTCTCGGTGGTTGCCAACCTTCTCTAGGTTGTCTCCTTTCTGTTCTTTTGTACTCTATAGTTTACTTTTTTAGTTAGTTGACAAGGTTCCCACCTTCTTTGGAAGAAAAAAATAGAATGTCAGCTACAAGAATCTTCTTAGCAAAGTTGGTTGCGTCTTTTGTTTATTTTTGATTTTATCTGGTAGCGCGAGGGTGTGAATCATCTCTACAGGAGAACATTCAGGGTGTGACATTGTTCCTCCCCAGGTTCATGAAACCAGACAACCACAAGATCACGAGAATAATGCTAAAAACTCATCATGTTTTGAAAAAATAATAGATATCAGATAGGATATTGCGGGATGTGCAGAAATAATAAAAAGAGGTAATAATATGCAATATAAAAGATTAAATTTATGGCAAAAGCATAATTCTACATATGAAACTTTAGACAAAATTCTCTATCATCAATGTTCAGTCGAAATAAGGCAAAATGATCTCTGTTTCAACTTATAACACCAGAAAACCCAAAATTCAGTGGATCAACAATTCTTTATGCAATTTTATGCTAAATGAACATGAAACATACATGAAAATGAATAAAATGATATGATAAATGACATAAAATAGATGATATTTTTTGCATTCAACACTTTATCATAATATGATCATGCTCCAATGGGCAGCAACTCTCAATAAAAACATCAGAAGTCTAAAAGAGAATGAGTACAAATATTTAAGATTAAAAAGAAAAAAATAGTAAAATCATCTACCTTTTGAGCTCATTAGCGGTCTTTCCTATAAGTTGCATGGCTTTATGAACCAAAAGTAGCAAGAAATACATCTCTCGCATGCACTTGATGTTTATATCTACGTTACAACATATGAACAAATAAGCATACTTTATTTATAAAAGAATTATGAAACAAATATTACAATAAAAAAATCTATGTGCAACCGAAGACTCAATACGGCCACATTTTTTTCAATACAGTTTGTTTGCAGCATTGTCAAATTTTTGCACACCTCTTGCATCCTGAATATGACCGTGCTTTATATAATACCAAATGAAGTATAGTTTCAATAATAGCATTTTGAGGAAATTTTGGGTAATTCTCTCAGAAGTCATCTACGACAAGCAAATTGTGTTCTTGCATTATATAAAGATTTTTTTCAAATTAATTAATTTAAACACCCAAAACCATTAAAAGTGTTATTTGATGAGTGTGTAAAATAAATTAACATAAAAACCTTTATTCAAATTCAACAACTTGTGGCATGTCCTAATTGATCCAAAGTTTTGAAGCCTACCATGTGTCGCACATAGAGTGATTGCCTATAATAATGCGATACATTTAATAGTCAAACTTTAATTTATATAAATATATGAAAGGATATGAAAAACATGAAATATACATAAAAAAAGTGTTCGGCTGTTTATCTAAATGAGATAGAATTTTCTTTATCTAAACATGAATTAGCTGCATAACAAATACCATGGGCTGATTTATCTAAATGAGATAGAATTTGATCCACAAAATTTCTCCAAAAGGTAACAGATGTCTTGTTACCCCCTAAAACAAAAAAATATTGAAAAATATAAACGTAATACCTGGATCTTTTGAAAAAATAAAGAAGAAAAAGGATTTTAATTAAATAATAATATTTTAATTTGTTCAATCCTAAGAATCAAATTCAAATAGAGCCCAAAATTTAAATTTAAATTCAAATCAGTTAAATCTGAGAATTGATTATATGAGATTATTTAGTTGGTTTAAATTTTAAATTTCAAATTTCAAATTTCAAATTTGAATTTGAATTAAACTAGGAAATTCTAATCCTTATGCCTATAAATAAGACCGCCTCCGAAGTTCTAGCCGTCAAGTTTTCTCTCTCTAGGTAAGGTCTCTCTCTCCTAGGTTCTCTCTCTCTCTCTCCCTTCTTTCTCTCTTCTCTTCTCTCATCCTAGAACCATGCCCAAGTTTCTAGGAGAACGTGAAGGAGATCAGGAGCACTACAGGAGATCAAAAGGGCGCAGTTGAAGTACGAAGAACAACCCTACAGGATTCGGTATGTAAACAGGCGAATCCCTTTAGATAAATATGTTTATGTTAAATAATTTGCATGCTAGGGTTCATGCTAAATAGCCATATATAAGATGATGTTGAGAATGTTAAATTTATGTTTTAACCCTAGAAATACTGTAATTCGGCCATAATAAATATGATATTGGTCCCCTGCGTCATCACGATCGTGAAAGAGGATTTCACGACCGTGATGGCACCGGTCACGGCCGTGAAGACAGCTTCACGATCGTGAACCTAGGTGTCACGGGCCGTGAAGTTTGTCTCACGCTCGTGAAGGGAACGGAACAAAGGGTCGATTATGCTGACTTCACGACCGTGAACCTAATATCACGGACCTTGAAGGTCGGCTTACGCCCGTGAATAAGATGGTCGTCGTGAAGGATCGTGATGCCTATGAAGGTCGATGTGAATTTGTGGTTACGGACCGTGAAGTTACAAGAGAAGTAATCGTCTTCACGACCATGGAGAGCCCTAACATCAAACTTTCATGACCAGAGCTTTACGGGCCATTATAATAGATTACATGCCATAATGGCAAGGAGTCATGATCGTGATACGTACATTACTGGTCGTGAGATGTATTTCACGGGTCGTGACAGACTTAACGAAAAGTTATTGATGCTGATTATTATTTTTAATGAAAAATGAATGATGAAATATCAAGGAAGAAGTTATTTGCAAGCTATTTTTATGTGATATTTTATCATGTTTTATGAATACTAAGGATTAACTATGTGGACAAGATAAATGATCACCATGCTTCACCTAATTAAATGTTGAGGTTGCTATATATCATTAAGTTTTGGGAGTGCAGTGATTTTAAGATAGGACGGGTAGGGCAGATGTCACTCAGTTCCTATTGCTTGGCTTCTCCCCGCCCTGCAACGAAAGGATTTCTCGAGCATCCTATAACGGTCATTGCTTGTGCACCCCTATTGACCTATGGCGAGACCTCCAAGACTCATGAGCAATTCAAAGTCATCAAAGCAACCCTCGAAGTCAATTCAAAGTCACTAATGGGATAAGTCAAAGATAACTACTTGGTCTAAATATTGCATTTGCATATTGTATTAGAGGGTTAAGTTATTGATTGATGTTATTCATTGATAACTCATTGATGATGATGGAATAATTAAAGACGAATCATGAAGTATGATAATGATAATGACGTGGAGTAATTGAAGTTTGGCCTTGGCCATAGCTTACTCCTTAAGTAAAGATAATAATTGGAGTGACTGATGTTTTGCCAGAGCCATAGCTCACTTCTTATGTAAAGTATGCTTAGAGTGATTGATGTTTGGCCCTACCCATAGCTCACTCTTGATGCTAAGTTATGAAAGATGTTAAGTATGAAAGATGCAAAGTTATGAAAGATAATGATGTCATGAAAGATGCTAAGCTATGAAAGATGAAAGATGATGTTATATAAGGTGTTAAGGCGGTGTAAAGTTAAAGATGATGATCAAGATGACAAGATGATAAGTAAGAAATGTAAGAAAGCTAATAAGGGAATAATTGACCTTTTGATTTTATCATTAGCTTATTCCCGTGCTTTTTATTTACCATGTCATGCTTATCTATTGATTGCCTTACATAGTGGGCTTCATAGCTCATGGATACTTCTCTTCCTTGTATTGGATCCTGCAGGTAAGTAGTTTGCAGTACAGGATGTTGGTGGTGCATGCGGCGACTGATGCTCGTGGTGGTTGACTTTGCACGTGTCTAGTGATCCTTGGTATTTCTCCTTTTAGTCTTTTATATTGAGTTGTTCTAGTTAGACTTTTGAGACATTTATTGATGTAAGACTTCTGCATATTTTCCTTTATGTTATAGAATGAGTTTTGGACTTCTTAAAGTTTTTTATTTCTTCCGCATTTTGTTGACTAGGTCTTGTTAGTCAACCTTTAAGTCAAGATTATGAAGTATGTCTTAGCACACCCAGGAGGGCATTCTACCACGTGGCGGGGTGGTCTTCTGAGGGCGTTACAATTAAGGTATCAGAGCCTAACGTCGTGTCCCTTTTGATGTCCCATTATATTATAGAGTCATGTGCAAAGCATCACGAGCAGTCGCAACACAAACCAGAAGTAAGTTTTTTTTTCTTTTTGTAAGGCAATAAGATTGTTATAACCTGATTATGTTATAACATAAATATATAGATGACTCCTTGACATGTTTTTAATCGTCAGGTTAGAGTCACCCAAGATCAAGAAGAACCTATATAATGTTCAGGATGAACATTACCTCAAGTAAAGTTAAAACAAAATGTCTCTAAGATAAGAAATGAGCCTCATTATTTAGGTGATGATTTTAATGCTTAGCATATGATGAAGTTTAACTTTAGTTCTTATCCCATTAATTTTAGAGAGGGCATATTATGTAGGAATTTTATAGTTCCACATTAGGAATTTTCAAATGGTGATATTCAAATGACTTAATGAGAAGTTAGATTAAGAAGAGAAAGTCAATATATCACACCACAACATGTTAATGGTGGATATGTTAATAGCTCCAATTGATAAGTATTATCAATGATTGTTAATGTGACCTAAAGAATGAATCTCTAGGATGAGTGAGGAGAACACAACTATAGTAATTATGAATGTCTTATTAGATTTGGGTCTACGCACTTGCTTATTTAATGCCTAAGTCACTATGTTGGACTCACCCTTACCCAACATGAAATGTATAATGGATATCACCACAGTCATGGGTACCATCCATGTCATGATGTACATCCCTAGTGGAGAGTAAGGGTTATTCGGTAGATCTAATAGTTATCCTTATGAAGGAATATGATGGGTATGAATTGGCTATCCTTCCATAATGCTAGACTCCTATGTAAGAAGACAAAGGTGGCCATCGACTTTCATGGCAAGCAACAAGCAATAATAATAGGAAGGACTACTCAGCAAACCTGATAGTCATTCCTATGAAGGAGTATGATGTTATCTTGGGTATGGATTTGTTGTCCTACCATGATGTTGTACTCCTCTGCAAAAAGAAGAAAGTGGTCATCAACTCTCATGGCAAGCGGCAAGCAACAATAAGAGGAAGGACCACAAATGACAACAAGATGCTAATAACGGCAATACAAGCACAACAGCTGCTAGAGAGCGGATGCAGAGGCTACTTGGCTAGTGTCACCAGCACTGAGCCTCAGGAGAAGGACCCACAACAACTTGATGTCGTCAGAGAATACCCCGATGTCTTTCCAGAAGACATCTCTGGCTTGCCACCACAAAAAGAAGTGGATTTCAAGATAGAGTTGTTACCAGCCACAACTCCAATCTCAAAGGCACCCTACAGGATAGCACCTGCAGAGATGCAGGAACTGAAGAAGCAACTACAAGAACTTCTGGACAAGGGTTTCATCAAATCGAGTGTCTCGCCTTGGGGCGCTCCGGTCTTGTTCGTAAAGAATAAGATGGTTCTCTCAAGTTGTGCATCAACTACATGATGCTCAACAAGGTCACCATCAAGAACAAGTATTTTGTATCAAGGATTGATGACCTTTTCGATCAACTCTCCAAGGCTGCAGTGGTTTTTAAGATCGATCTGAGGAGCGGCTATCACCAACTGAAGGTCGCAGAGGAAGATGTGCCCAAGACAGCATTCAGATCCAGATACGGACATTACGAATTCCTGGTGATGCTTTTTGGATTGACAAACACACCTACTTGGATCAATTTGTCATTGTCTTTGTAGATGGCATCTTGATCTATTCATCGAGCCTAGGGGAATACACAGAGCATATGAGGTTCGTATTAGAAAATTTGCGACAACCCTAGTTGTATGCAAAGGTGTCTAAATGTGAGTTCTGGTTGGACCAGATTATGTTTCTCGAGCATATCATGTCAAAGCAAGGAATCACGGTGGGAAAGTTGAAGTTGTCTCAAATTGGTCACCAACAAAGAATGTCGGGGAAATCCGTAGCTTTTTGGGACTGGCTGGATACTACAGACGGTTTATTAAAAACTTCTCTAAGATCACATCGCCTTTGACAAACCTGTCCAAGAAAGGAGTCAAGTTTGTCTAGTCCCAGAAGTGTGAGCAGTGCTTCCAGGAACTGAAGACCCAACTAACGACTACACTGGTACTCACCATCCCATCTGGGAGTGGTGGATATGTGGTGTACAGTGATGCTTGTGGCATTGGTCTTGGTTGTGTATTCATGCAGCATGGCAAGGTCGTGGCATATGCTTCTAGGCAACTCAAGAAGCATGAAGTCAACTATCCCACGCACGACCTGGAGTTGGCAGAAGTGATTTTAGCCCTGAAGATCTGGAGGCACTACCTATAAGGTCAGAACTTTGAGGTTTACACAGATCACAAGAGTCTGAAGTATATTTTCACACAGAAAGACCTCAACATGAGACAATGCAAATGGATTGAGTGCCTAGTAGATTATGATATCACAATTGGATATCACCCAGGGAAGGCTAACTCAGTCGCAGATGCATTAAGCAAGAAGTGGGAAGGAGAACTTGCCAGCATGAGGGTATACAAGTGGAACCAATTGAAGGACATGATCATGTGGAAGCCAAGACCTGGCTAGACTAGACTTACTAAGTCTGCATAGATCCAAAAGAGGCAATGATGCAATCTGGGTAGTTGTGCATAGACTCACTAAGTCTTCACACTTCATTCCCATAAAATGGAAACAATCAGTGAAGATTCTGATTGACTTGTATGTCAGAGAAGTCATCATGTTGCATGAGATTCCAGTGACCATAGTATTTGATAAAGACCCCAGATTTACAGCTAGAGTTTGGATAGGTTTCTAAGATGCGCTTGATACTAGACTGAACTTTAGCACATCATTCTATCCACAGACAGATGGACAATTCAAGCATTGGAGGACATGCTTAGAGCATATGCATTGGATTGGCATGTAAGTTGGGACGATCACCTGCCACTGATCGAGTATGCCTTCAAAAACAGCTACTACTCCAGTATCAGCATGGCCCCGTATGAAGCTCTTTATGGAAGACCCTATCAATCGTCAGTATGTTGGAGCGAGGTAGGCAAGAGGAAGCTGATGGGCCAAGAGATAATACATGAGTACGCTGATAGAGTGAATCTCATCAGAAAAAGGATGAAGGTTGTGCAAAGAAGGTAGAAGACGTATGCTGACAAGGGACGTCGGGAGCTAATTTTCATGGTGGGAGACAAAGTGATGCTGAAAGTCTCTCCAACCAAAAGTGTCATGAGGTTCAGCAAATGATAAAACGGAATAGCAATAAAATGATAAAGAATTAATATAATATATGTGTAAAAAACCATCACCAAATGATTCATTATCATTGACGTTTGTTTTGTTTAGCAGCTGTGCGTAAGGACACAAACAAGATACTCATACACACTCTTGGGCCTTGTGTTTCAACAATATTCGTCCTCTAAGTAAAACTCAATCTAAGTTTGTATTGTGGTTTTAAACTTCATATTGTTTGGTACCATAGTAAAGCTGTTCATAACATATAACCGTTGCTCATTTGTTTTTTTATATCTAAAGACGAATAATATTTTTCAAATCATTGCATGAGTTAAATCTCCTTGAAAGAAAATATTGAATGTAATTTTTAAAATGAATTTACACATATGAACGAATGACACATTTTCTTATAAAAATCAATATATTATAAGTTTATTAGAATCCCCAGAATGAAGCCTTATATGCCGTTTTACATATGAAATAATAATTAAATGAATAAGTAATATAATTATAATATTATGACCACATAGAATGAAAAGTTAAAATATCTTTTCGTCTTGTAGCACCATTTTGAGAGTTTGGATTCTCTGGTTCCGGAACTTGCCACAATCATATCACATATATTTTTAAGTTCCATTATTTTTTACTTTGGTTCGGGCAGCAATTAAATCAATCTTTGTAGTCATGATTTTTTTCCTAACATTGTTAAAAAATGTTCATCATAATGTATAATGATTATATAACATCTTTCTATATAAATGATAGAAATAAAACGAAAATAAAAAATGTAAGATTTTAATCAGGCATGAAGGTAAAAGATTAAATACGATACCGCCAAGAAATTTCATAGATTAATACAAGTAAAAGATTCTAGAGATATACTACTAAAAATATGTCCACAGTAAAAAAGAGGGATTAAGTTGAGTTGGACTTGGACTACACCCTAAAAAACTATTATAAAAAGAGGGTAAGGAGATGGGCTCTCATTAATTCACTCCCAAACCCAAGCACATACTCTCTCTCTCTATCTCTATCTCTCTCTCTCTCATGGACGCCTCAAGGAAGGGAAGGGCATACCGCGAGGGGGGATTGAGACATGAAGAAGATCGACAAATAAAATCAAGGTATGTAATTAAGGAGGATCAACCTTAGGGTATTCCATATGTGTATGATGCATGAACAGGAAACAAACATTGAACATACCATGTCAAGGACGACACGGTCCGCGTTTGGCATGCAAACAGCAGTGTCTCCGCGTTGCGGGACGTATTTTTGAATAACCCTAGCACCCAAGGAAATTATCCATGTAACCCAAGACGTGAACCATGTTCCTCGGACGACACCTACACCAACCCAACACAGACTTTTGTCATTCTCAGACACAGATTGCGTGATCAAATGGCATCTGACGGATGCAAGCCTCATCACCCTAACATAGGTCGTGTTCTTGCCGTTGACGAAACAACCATGTCACCGATGCGAACTGAGTCCCTGAATTAACCATGTCAAACACATGACACGGGCCATGTTTTATCCCAACGCAGGTCGTGTCTTGGCGTGTGTTGTCGAGAAGAACAACGCTAGAAAATGGGTTGTGTCCTGGAGAGACACAGGTTGTGTTCTAATGACCAGCTAAAAATTCAAAAGGAGGACTCGGGACAGATGGAATGATAGGTCATCGGCTAAGGCTCTGACTAGGAGAGAGAACTGCCGAGAGGAACATCCTAGCCTTTACCCGCCTCGTGAAGACCAATAACAACAAAAAGATGACCAAAAACTTCAAGTTTGGTGCATGCCTTAACTACAGGAAGAAGGACCATGAAATTCGAGGCTGCCCGAACCGAGGGATCAAGGAGCCCGAGAAGCAAGAACCTTCCTACCCTTACCACAGGTAGGGTGTACATCATGGTGACTGAAACCAAAAGTGTGCACCCTAAACCCAACCGATAGGCTAGAGATAGAGTTGATTCCTAAGCAGGTTATTTCTAATATAATTAATAATATATTCTTAGCTAAAGCAAATGAAAATTTAATACACTAGGTTGATATAAGCCTAAGGCGGAATTCGAGGACGATTCACTTTTAAGGAGGTTATGATGTAATGCGCCAGATTTAATAAAAATAAAATAATAAAATATGTAAAAAGATAGGATGAGATAAGAAGAGATATGATTTTCTTAGGATTAGGAAAATGCTATGTAGGAGACAAGTGAAAGAGGTGTCCTAATAGAGGGTTACAAGAGAGGGGCTATCATTAATTTTCTCCCCAAGCCCAAGCACCAAATTCTCTCTCTCTCTCTCTCTCTCTCTCCTTCCTGGAGGACTTAAGGAAGGGGAGGGCATACCACGAGGGAGGATCGAGACACAAGGAAGATTGATCAATAAAACAAGGTATGTAATTAAGGAAGATCAACCTTAGAGTATTCAATATGTGTATGATGCATGAAAAGGTAACATACATCTTACACTAACTACGCCCTTTAAGACACAATCTGCGTTAGACATGAAAGGGACCACATCTCTGTGTTGTAGGACTTGTTCCGCGAGTAACTCCGACATCTATGGAAACAATCCATGTCACCCAAGATGCAGACCGTGTTCCTCGGACGACACCTAAACCAACTCGACACATATTGTGTCATTCTCGAACACAAATAATCGATCGGATGGCATCAGATAGATGCAGGCTACATCCTCCTGACGTAGTCGTGTTCTGGCCATCGATGAAACAACCATGTCACTGACGCAAACTGAGCCCCTGAATCAACCGCGTTAGACATAAGACACATGATGTTTCTTCTCGTGACGCAGGTTGTGTCCTGATGTGTTTTGCTGAGATCAGCGACACCGAAAAGGGGTCGTGTTCCAATGTCTTATTAACTTTAACCTCTTATTAATTTTATTCCATTTAAATGATCCTATTGCATGACTTAATGATGATTGTATGAGTCACAACCTAGAGTTTGATTAGGATTTAAAATGAACTCTACATGTGATTAAATATATCTGTGAAAAGTATGAGTTGGCTCCTGATGCATTGTTTGTTACTCGGGGATGCAAGGTTCCTTCGGGATCGAGTGCATTCCTTCAGGGATGCAGGGTTCATTGAAAAATCGAAGGTTCCTATTGGGACTATTGTTTTGAGATATATTGGGTCATGGAGAGATATCCTAAGGCCTAGTTAGCCTTATTGGCACCGGGACCAAACCTATTGACCTTTAAGATTGGTAAATACTCATTAAAAATTGTATTACTTAAATAATGAAAGATAAGTTAAGTAAAGAAGAATAATGTGGTCCAAGGTAAGATGATCATTGGGCTTGAACATATCGATGAAAGACTATGGGCATCATGAGGGATGCAATTGATGTTCTTGCCAAGTGATGGACCAAAGGTACTCATCGAACCAAAGGATAAGTAAGTTATTGAAATGATAAGGAAAGAAAAAAGGTAAAATTAAGTAAAGTGAACTCATTGATTATGTAAATTATTTCTCTTATCATATCTTCATATATGGTTGAACCTATTGTATTATTGTTATCTTTTACATATTTGGTTTTATCGCTCATGGGAGAATTGTCTCCCCTATTTTTTATCCTGCATGAGGATAGGACAATCAATAGATGATGTCACAAGAGATGTAGGTGGACATGATGTGATGGCTGCACATTATTAGTTATAGATTGAGTCGAGTCAATTTTTATTAGTTTTATTTTCTTTATCGAGCAAGGATATTTTATATTATCTTAAAAGCATCAACCAAAATAGTTGAAGACTGAAAGTGGTAAAATTGATTCAAGAGGCATGCCTTGGGTTAGTCCCATATGGATAAGTCACAAGAACGATGCTGGGTATATATGGGAACATGCCTAAGACCCTTTAAACACGTTTTAAAATAGTGCGGGTCAAGGTCCAAAGCGAACAATATCTTGATAGGCTAGAATATTACATGTGGTATCAGAACCTCTGTGCCATGGTGGGAGATCACTCAACGAGGACCTTGAGTCCCCTAAGGGGGAAGGATGCAAGAGGCATGCCTTGGGTTAGTCCCATATGAACAAGTAACGAGAGAGATGCTGGGTATCTATGGGAATATACCTTCGACCCTTCAGACGTGTTTTAAAATCATGCAGGCCAAGGCCCAAAGAGAACAATATCTTGATGGGTAAAGATGTTACATGAAATTCTACTAGGTGGCAAGGGTGGTTTTCTTGAGATCTTACACTATATGTTTAATTTGCACCTCAAATCTTCTCTATATAAGTAGTTTTGCTACATCTATAATGCAAACACCATGACAACTTACTCTAAATCATGGAAAAATTCCTCTACACTTCTTCCATTACTTTGAGGCTATGCATCCTCTCTTTTAGGTTGCATTAATACTTATTCCAATTGGACACCAACAACATCACTTAGATGGTGTCTTCACCACTATAACATCCAATTATCAATGTCGACGCCATCATCAATCATGTCTTCTTGGTTGCTAATTTTGCATTCTTTAGTTTATATATGAATTTTTCATCTTTATTTCTCATCTGCTTAGATCAATTTATTTTTAAATACCAATGATAATAATAATTAATTAGATAACTCATCAATACGAAATGATAAATTTATTTCACATTCTATAATCAATGAATATCCTAAGTGACTCATCTTACTTCTTTAAAATTTTGGCTAGTGTATGTTGGATCACTTGGCACCAAGAGGGGGGGGGTGTCTTTTCTCCGCTCGAGAGGTAAGACCACACCTCTCTTCACAATGAGCTTTCTCTCAAGATTACAAAGAAGGCTTCTCTCTCAATATCTCTTACAATATGAACTCACTTTCAGAATAAGAGAAAGGGAGAAGAAATTTGCAAGTTTGTGCTCTAAGTGCTCTTTGATTGAACTTGGAAGTATGCAATGTGTAATCTCCAACTTTGTTACTATTTCTACCTAATAAAGACTCTTATATAGCTTCATATCTTCAATATGGCCGTTATCCAACTTTTTCCCTTTGATAGGACATCAAAAATACTGTTGGAGATTTCTGGTCGCCACCGGTCGACGGCTACTTTATAGCCGTCGACCGCTCTGACAAAAAATAGCCGTTGGCAGCTTCACCGATCGACCGCTGCCCTGGAGCGATCAACCGTTCCTCGTTCCAGAAGCAACTTCAGTTCTGCCTCCTGGAGCGGTCGACCGCTGCGTAGGACCGGTCGATCGCTCTGATGAAAAACTATCCGTTTGCGGAAGACCGATCGACCGGTGTCCTAAGGTGGTCAATCGTTTCTCATTCCAGATAAACTTTGGTTTTGTGATGTGAAACGATCGACCGCTTTGGCGGACCGGTCGACCGCTGTATCGACCTGAAGTGCATCGTCAGTGTTCTTTTCATAGCGGTCGGCCGCTGACCTGGAGCGGTCGACCGCTCTGTCTGGGAACTCCATTTTCTTTAATTTTGAACATATGATCTACACAACTTGATACATGATTAAACAACTTTAATCACATACTTTTGCTATCATCAAAATACATGGGGTGTAACCTTTGAACCAACAATCTCCCCCTTTTTGATGATGGCAAACTTATGTGATTAAATTTTTCAAAAGTAATAAATATTCGAAATGGCTCCTCCCCCTTAATGTTTGCTCCCCCTTAATATATGCATAAACATATTTCATAATTCATTAGCAATGATAATTAAGGGTGAACAATTAACTTTAAAGAATATGAAGGCAACACACTTCCCATCATACTTTAAGAAAATTTAAATTCCACAAAATTCCAAAGAGCATGATCAATATGATAATCCAAAGGACATGACAATATCATACTAACATAGTCAAGATCATAACATGCACCAAATATTCAAAATGCATAGTCATGGCTTGGAACTATCCAAAGCCTACAACTC
>LTAE01002923.1:7318-40497 GCA_001647135.1 Pontederia paniculata | reverse complement strand
ATATGAAAGATAATAATAATTCATTAATCATCATTATTTTAAATAAGCATCATATTTTAAATATATAATAAATAATATTTTAACTTATATCTAAGTATTAGTTAGTTATTATTATATATTTTATATAATATATAATATTAATTATGCTATATATCTTAAATTATTATAAATAATATTATTTTAATAAAATCCGGTTCAACCCGGTTGAATTCGATCGAACCGATTCAACCGTGACCCAGTTGGTCGTCCGGTCCGATCTCCGGTCCGGTTCTGATAACATTGGAAATAAGCAAATACTACAAATATATAGAGGTTAACGAATTTCGGTGCCTGCACGTGCAGGCGTAGGCAAGCACCTGCCGCCGCCACTGATTAATTATGGACATATTTACCTTTATATTGGTGGGAACAGAAATTCCTTTTTTCTATTAATACTTGCCAAAAGTGTATGATCCTCTTTTGAATGAACCTTTTGGTCAACAATAAAAAAACTCAATTCACATGCAAAATTTAAAGAATTTATTACTTCTACACAAGACTCTAAAAATGTTTTTGATAAATAAAATTCATGGGCTTCTCTCTATTCCTGAAGAATTCAAAAACTCATTTTACAATAAATTAGCATTGAACTTTATTATAAATTCTTTAACATCAATCAATGAATTTTATTTTGAGTATGTACCCAATTTTCATTTGAAAACTATTCCTTATTGAAAGACGAAAAAAAAATTGATTCAAAAAGTAAAGCAAAATCTTTAAAATTTGTATTTGATATAATTCCAACATATCCAAATGATCAACACAATTTTGTGTGGAGATTTTCCTAATCAATAATGGTTAGCACAGTTGTTTAGCGAGACTATATTATGATAGGAGAAGATATTAATAGCCCCAAGTTTAAATTCCAATGAAATTTTTTTATCATGATTTACTTTCGTCACGCCCTTCCAAACACCAAATTAGTGCTAAAAGAAATTCTTCTGCAATTGTGATATTCTATTAGGTGATGTGATTACACTAAAAATAGGGCAATCCCACCCGGTATAAGGGTGATGAGAGCTAAATTAGTCATATTTTTTTATAACATATTTGATCCAAATTTCGTTCATTTTTACATAGTATGCATTATTTTATGTACTTTTTTGCATTTTATTTATTTTCAAAAAACTATCTAATTTATTAAATTTTATTGTCTAGAAGGTAAGAGAACGAATAGACAAAAATATTAGAAAAAACGACACTCAAATCGGATTAAAACGAGGTCATAATCATGATTTGAAGTTGGTAGTACTGAACATGGGTGTCAGTCACGACCATGACAAAATAGTCACGGCCATGACCGAAGCTACAGGTCGTGATTTCTCCCGTTCTATGCCCAAAATGCTAGAATAACACCTCAGGAAAATGTCCCAGCCCGTGACAAAAATGTCACCGTCGTGACAACCCAGAAAATATATTTTTCCCTTGGTTCACGCCAAGAACTCCACCAACCCAATTGAATGTCACGGCCGTGACACTGAAAGTCACGGGCCGTAATAACACAGATCCAAGTTTTACCTTCAGTCACGGCTCGTGACAATCCTATACTTGATTTTTATCTTCAATCACGGTCATGACATTCCTGTCACGGTGACAACTCCAAAAGTTATTTTTAACTTCGGTCACAATCGTGACACTCATGTCACGGTCGGTGACAACTCCAAAAGTTATTTTTACCTTTGGTCACAGTTATGACACACATGTCACGGTCCGTGACAACTCCGAATGTGTTTTCCGCCACTTTACTTTGGTCACGACTGTGACAACCCTGTCACGGGACGTGACAATTTACAAAAAAATTTAAATAATTATTTTCAAACACATTTCAGCCCGATTCTGCCTAATTTGTTGCACAACAAAATTTGTTGTTCCAAGACTCTCTGTACCTATAAATATGATATGAAGACATCAATCTAGGGAAGCTTTTTGATATATCAAATAAATGAAGAAAATTTTGAAGAGAAGTTGTGAGAGACCAAAAGCCTGGAGCCAAGCCTAACACCAAGAGAAGAAGAATTTATGCAGATTCTATGAAGAAGATGATCGTCATCCCAGTATTTTGATCTATATTTCTTCTCAACTTTTTGGGTGAACTCCATTGTAATGTTTTAAATCTTTTCTAGAGAATTATTATTACAAGGAAGAAACTCATGAACCCTTCTTTGAATTAATTTTAATCCTAAATTTCTTATGCATATGCATGTGGATTTTAATGCTCTTTTATGAATCATTGAGGTTTGAATCTTTATTAGCATATTGGAGAAGAATAGCAAACTCTTATTTCTCTTTGACGAATAAAAGTGATTTTTGACTTATTAGTCAAGGTATGTCATAACACATCTAGGTAGTACATTGGAAAGGGATATTTAGGTGTGAGGTCTATGAGATTGGCACTATGGAGAGGGACAATCTATAGCTTAGGAAATATATCTTAACACATCTCGAAACCCTAATTAATTAGATTGACATCCTAGAAAAGGAACAGTCAAGTCTCTTAGAATTGAGATAGTTGATGCATTCTGGATATGACATCATACTTTAGGTAGATCTTAATCCTCGTAAGAATTTGAGTTAAACTAACATTAATTGAGCTTAGGTGAATCTGATTTTGTCCTTATTCATCTCACATCATCCTAATCCAAAAGGCTTTTGTTATCAAATTCTTTTCTCCTTTCCTTTTCTTCATTTTCTGTTAAAAATTCATATTTATCACAAACTTATTTTCTCTCATTAGTAGTTGAGATTAGATATATATAGTTAATATTAGTCCTCGTGGGATTGATAACTTATCTCATTGTTAAACTATTACTTGATATGACTAGTGTACTTGCTAGCGATATTTTCTGTATAATTAGCACGCATCAGCGGGGCTGCATCCCAAAATCATACCCGGCCAACTCATGTCGTGCCTCACATAGGGCACCACACAGGCCAATAACCCAAGCTTGGTCCGCTTAGGCATAATTTACTTTCTTAACAAAAATGGATAATACTTTAGTATTTTTAAATGTATATTATATAATGGTATAGCGACTTTAGTTATATGCTTATGTAATACAACATAAGACATAATTACTTATCCTATTATATACTAACTATTAACTCTATGATATAATGAATAATATATTTATAACTTATAAGTAGTTATAAATTATATACTTATATGTGACTATATGTTATACATAATACATAATATACTTATATGTTTTGTAAATTTGTAACTATAAATTATAACTTAAAATAATAAAAAAATGAGTGACCACGCATGGTCCTACATTGGGTGCCCTGTCCTAAAGAAAACTTTGGGACATCATAAGTGATCAAATAAATGAATCTTTACTTATATTATTATACATCTTATAAATAATATTTTAAATAATTAATTATTTTTCACCTCACTTTATATATTTAAATTTCATATGGATTCTAAATTAGTTATGATTCTTAGTCCAAAGTAACTTTAAGGTAAAATGATATTTTAAATTAAATTATTAATGTTATATTTGGATTGTAATAACAACTATTAATTTTTGGTACTTAACCTTGTAATCTTAATATTTTTAATCATGATTAAAGCCTCTATTTAATTATTTAAATAACACGTGGCATGCTCCTAAAAAATAGATAATTTAATTAATAAATAATAGTAAATGTATACCATTTTTATTTTAGAAAAATGTAAAAGAATGGATCTAGAATTAAAATCATAAATAGAAGAAAATTAGAAAATTTATCAATATACCCTAAACAATTTTGAGGATTCTGCTCTCGAACCCCACAAAACTCGTCTTGCCCTTCATGACTTTTGTAGTTAGTTTCATCTTTGTACAACGTAGCACGACTTTGGGCATGCAGATTTTATTTATTATTAACAAAAAATATAGGAAAAATGAAATACAAAGTTGATATTTTTTCTATTGAAATGAAGTATGATCATTTACAAGTCACAACCCCAATAATCCAACTTGTATAGAGACTAAGAAAATTGTATAACAAACACAAATGGTCATACAATATAATTAATTGGGTTGGCAACTTGGCAATTAGTAAAAAATTAAATAGGAGAGAGATGGCTAGAATGTACTTATATCAAGTAATATAGAAGTGATTAGAATATCATTTTAATATGAGTTAATTATTATCAAACTATCTATAGCATTTTTTCTAAAATTGGGATGATTAAAGAGTTGGGGTTAAATCTTCCTTCAAAACCAATGGCCAATGGTGTTAGAATTCACAGAAAGATTAGATTTGAATCATAACATGGTTTAGGAACTACCTAAAGTATATATGAACTCTCCTAAAAAAACAACTTATCTCAAATTTAATTAAATTAGGAAAACTTTAAAAGGTTAATCTCAATCTAAGTTCAGTCAAGATGGATTATTAATATATGTCCTAGAGTATTATTCATTTTCACGGTCTAGCCAACATACCACATAAGTTATACCTATATTATTCTATTAAGATCATGAAATGCAATGTTTTAACTTAAAATCTATGCAAGATTAAAGAAATAAGTTATTTCCTTAAAGCTTCGCAAAAAAATAAGATTTAATTTTGAAAAAGTTTGACAGATTTAACTTTAAACTTTTCTTGATCGGATATGTTAATTCAGTCATCGTCCCCATCTGATTTTTCATTAGTTTTAGTTTTCTAAATTTTTAAATGTCACTTTTGCTCTTAGATTTAAAAAAGGAAAAGGGAAAATTTAGGATGAATGTAGCATTGGTGAAGGATGGTTGTGTTGATGCAATTTTAGGAAAGGAAAAGAAACCTAAAGGAGGTCATATAAACATTTTGCTGAAAAAGATGAATTAGCATTGGAAAATATTCTCTTGTCCTTGGAAGATTAAGTTTTATTTAATGTTGAGTAAAGCTATTGTGAAATATTTGTGGGTCAAACTATTGAACATGTATGAGGAAAAATCTTTGGTCAATAAGAATTTTCTTCGAGGATAACTATACAATTTGAGTATGAAAGACAATGCATCAATACGAGCACCTAAATCAATTTAACATATTAGTGATTGCTGATGCCAAAATTGATAACAGATTAGTGATTGCTGATGCCAAAATTGATGATGATAAAAAAATCAGCCATTTATTTTATTCTATGTCGAAATAACGAGACAATTTGATTATGAACCTTGCTCATGTTGCAACTCTTGACATGGATTCTGTGGTAGCTTTCCTCACTACCATATATTAGAGTTTGTCATGCCATGTCATAATGGTGTGTGGTATGTCCATGAATAGATATAATGGTGAGAGGTCCAAGTTTAGATCTAAGTCAAAGGGAAAGAAAAACATAAAATGATAGTTTTTTTAAAAAAAAGGTTATACAAAAGAAAATTTGTAGACTGAAAGAGGGTGCCAAGGTAGAGACTAATTCTCTCTAAGATAATGTTATAGAAAGTACTTTTGGCACAAAATAAAAATGGTGACATTCTTTTCTACTCTAGATATGACAGATATGGTGAATAAATAAATATTTGATTCTAGTGCATCATTTTACATGACTCCTTGGAGGAGTGGTTTCACATTTATATGTTTGTTAATAGTGGAGTATTCTCCATGAGTAAGAAATTTGTATAGTTCTTAACTTTCTATTTGTCTCATATTATTCATCATTTTGGTCATTCGGATTTGAGATTTTGATTATATCCCACTTGCGAATTTTCGAGGACCAGTGTTCTTCATATTCGTATACTACTTTTGAGTCATCGTGCTATTGTGATAAAAAAAGTTATATTTTATGGATAATTATTCTCTTTATGTGTAATTCAATTTATATAAACTATTGTATACATGAGCATTTTTGCCCTTTATCGATTTTATGCCGAGATGTTGCCAAAATGTTTGGTAATTTCGAAAGTTAGTTTATTTTTCTTATTATATTTCCGCAACGTTCAAATATTTGGACTTATAGTGTTATATCTATTATACCCCCTTATGACGGCTAATGGTCGACTATGTCGGAGTTGGTCGTCACAATCATTGTACAAGAATAAAGCTTGGGATTTGTTGAGTTATCGAAAGAACAAAAAGCAAATGGTTGTCATTGGATTTACAAAAAATCAGGACAAAAAATATTGGCATATTTAAAAGTAGACTGGTAGTCAAAGGGTAAGCTCATAAACTTAGTGTTTGATTTGATGAGATTTTTTTTATTATGTTTGTTTGATTATTATCATAATGGTGCATATAATGATTGTTGTTCTTGATATGGAATAAGAATAATTGGGTGTGAAAATTGTATTCTTGCATGATGAGTTAAATGTAAAGATTTTTATAACACAACGTAAATGCTATATTGAAAAAGGTAAAATGATTTGTTTTGTTGATTGAAACATATCATTTTATGTCCCATATAATTCAAGTTTTACAAAACCTATATGCTTGTACTAGTGATATGATTCCTTTATAAAGAACTTGAGTTTTGTTAGATGTGAAGTTGATCATTGTATTTATATGCATTACTATGATGATGACAATATTTTTATTTTGCTACTATACGTCGATGACATGATTATTGCAAGAAATAACAAAAGAGTATTTATACATTCAAAGTTCAATTGATTTGGGACTTTGATGTGAAGGACTTGGGTGTTGTGAATCAAATTTTTAGGATGAAGGTACATAGAGAAATAAGTAATCAGACAATCTGATTGTCACAACAAGGTTATGTTGAGAAGATTCTATGGTGCATCTATATATAGAATGCTAAAGTATTGAGTCACTTCTGATGCATATGAAATTCTTTTTTATACAATGCCATGAAAATGAATCTAAGAAGAAAAATATGTCTTTATGACATATTCATCAATAGTGTGGAGCCTTATGTTTGCTCCATTGCCTATTAGATCGGATATTGCACAAGTAGTGAGAATAATGAGTATATTGCCAAATCCTAGTCGTGATCATTGGAGAACAATGAGATGGTACTTATATATTTGAGAGACACTTCTAATTAGGTTTTGCATTATGGTTTGGAAAACTTTGGATATGTTGATATAGATTTTGCTTATGACTAGGATAAATATAGGTTTACTATTGGTTACATTTTCTCAATGACAAGCGGTGAAGTTAGCTGAGAATATATAGTTAATGTTATTCTTTCAACAAAAAAATAGAAGATATGGTAGTTTCTCAAGAGGCTATCTTGTTGGACAAGATTGTTTGGAGAACTAAAGGTGAAACTGAATAAGATACACATATATTATGATAGTCATAGTGTATTGCACCTTGAAAGTAAACCTACTTTTTATGCTCAAGCTGAACACATTGATATTTACTATCATTTTGTTCGTGATATAATAGAAAAAAATAGATTCAATTATAAATATCCATACAAATCAAATCATATAGACATGCTCATAAAATCAATGATTTGAGAGAAGGCAAATCATTCAATGACTTCTCTCGAATCTAATACCACATGATTTGTTTCTTAACATTCTCCTATTAATGCTTAGTTGTTGGTAGATTTATTTTCAAGCAGGAGAATCATTGGATTGAAATAAGTTTTCCATAGTCCCACTACAATATGATTTTGTGACAATAACATTTAAATCCAAGCTAAACTCCTTTTAGGGTTTGATTACGAATTTGTGTTCAAGTAGGAGTATGGTATTTTCTATGTTATAAATATGTATAAATAAGTTCTTGGGGCCACATCGTCCTCTATACATTTTGGATGTTTGGAGATGAAAAAGAAAAATTACAGAGAGAAAGTTAAAGAGAAAAATGAGGAATTTTCTTTTTGAGTTTTTCATCAGATAATTTTATTATTTTCATGTCCTAAATCAATACTGGAGACGGAAATTCGATGTGTTCATGTTGTTCTCGTGTCAATCAACTCGTGTCATGTCATGTCGTGCCAAAATTGATATTCGGGCGGCCTAGCCCAAATTTGGTTGTGCCGACCTTACATTGTCATGCCAGATCGGTATGGACCGAATCACTATTATGTTATTATTTTTTTTAATTTTATTTTTTTATAAAAAGATTCAATTTTATATATAATAAAGTTTATACTTCATATCATGTAATATAATATTTAATACAATCATATCATAAATAGGTAATTAGTAACTAAATAATAGTATGTGATATTATTATATTAGTAAGTAATATATATTATATAAGAAGATGTATTAAAATATATTTATTATATAGGTAAAAATTTTAAATTAAAAAATAAGTTAGAATAGAGATTTGATTCTAGGTTAAAAGTAGTGGCGAAGCCAAGTGCTTATGAGTGCCTGTACGCACTGGTAGAGTTTTATATTCATGGACACCATATCTATGTTGTTGTGTTGGTAACATGTCTTGTTTGTTAATCCTCCATCAAGGGTTCAAACCACTTGGCAGTTCCTTTTCTTCAATTTTTTACTTGGCTTTATATTGCTATTTAGTTAATGAAGTTCAATTAATCTTAATTTAATCAAATTTATTAACTTATTTTAATCATAAAACCACTCTCAGAAAGTCCAAAATTTTTTAATGTCTTATATTATTAATATATAGTTTAAAAACTTCTTTTAATTTCTTTAATCGTTTGACCTTGTCCTATTTTTTTATTCCTTCAGAAAAAAAAATCTTGACTCCTGAGATATATTTATTATTTTTTTGTGTTTAACTTATTTGTTTTACAATTGTTTTTTTTCTACATTTGGGTTTAACTATTTTTTTATGATGCCTTAATTTTCCTTTTTATTCACATCCAAACTTGGCACTTTATATTGTTCATTCCTTTTCAATTTAATTAATGAAAATATGTTCTAAATCTCAATTAATATTTAATTTAATCATTTTTTTAGTTTATTAACATTTGTTAATCATCAAACTACAGGTGTCTCATAATATTTTAGTGTCTTATATTATTAATCCATAGTTTGAAAAAAATATTTCTCTTGTTATATTTTTAGTTTCTTTTTTTTATAAAAATATTTTTAGTTTCTTTGATCTTTTGTCGTGAGCTCCTTTCTTTTTTTGGCTTTGATCTTTTGTCCTCAGCTCCTTCCTTTATTGGCCCCTCAGGTGCATTCATAATTTTTTTGTATATTGTTTTGTTGTGTGTTTAACTTATTTATTATATTTTTTTCTTTCTTTTATCTTATCATAATTCACCAATACTTTATGTTATATAAAATTTTGGGTATAGCTATTTTCTATAAATATTATATTAGAAAAATAAACATTTATTTGGATACTTATGTTTAATATATATATATATATATATATATATATATATAATATTATACAATAAGAATTCTTTATATTTTACCTTTAAATTTGTCTTAGTATTCTTATAAGCAAAAAGAAATCGAAGTCGAAATATAAAATGAAGAACTCTAGTAAAAGTCAACAATCTTTAAAATAATTATAAAAAAATGAAGGTGCTACCTACTTATGTAGGTAACACCGTACTACTTATCTTGTTCATCGTAAGTTATTATATCTACAGTGGATATAAGATCTTTTTTTAAATAATTATTATAAATTTTTAGATCTACCATATATATAACCTACGGTTGTTAAGATAAGCATATGATGTTACCTACTTAAGTAGGTAGCACCTTCATTGAATCTAAATATTATTATTTAATTGTGAACTTACTATGAAAGACTCCTAGTTTTGCCACTGGTTAAAAATATAGATGATCACCTTCTCTGTCAAAAAAACTTTTGAATAATATGTGTATAAAAATATTTATATATTTTATATACTAATCGCTCGATCGTGTTGGATCCGATCGGGCTCGTGCTCATCAGGATCATATCGTGCCAAACCAAAAAGTCTGAAGGGACGGTCCAGTCCCACTCGGACACGGCCTAGGGATCGTGCTGATTGATCGGACTCGTGTCCATGTCTAATCAATAATATAAACATGTGAAAACTTTACTCTTGAGTCGAATTGTCCTACATCTTTTTATGTGTTATTTATTTTCCTTGCATAATTTTATTTTGTTATACTATTATTTTTTTCAATTATTAAATGTTCAATAGTTATTGTTATTAAACATTAACTAATATCGAAGATTCTAGAGATTATGTAATATCTCCCACCTCAAGTGGGTCCCACACCACACTAAAATGAGGTTTCATTGGACTTTAAACCCACTAACCAGCCATGACCAATAACCCATTGATTTATCCACCCAAATGTTGAGTATATAAGTGTAATACCAGCCATTTTTCTCTCTCCCTCACCATTTGTTGCCTCCCTTTTTGTAGAATCCGCCCAAGGAGTTGGATAATCAGCAACCAAGAGCTTCTTCTCCATTGTACAACAAAGGAAAAGGACGGGGATCAAGGCGTTGCTGCTGGAATTTTGGGGGAATGGACAAGATCATCAAGTTGGTGTAGATAGGGAAAAACATGGAAGAAATGGAAATCTATATTAAGGTATGTAAGAGGATAACTTAATCCTTCTTATTTGTGATTATGAATGGATTAAGATAACTGTTATTGCTAAGTATAGAAGATCATGGATCTACATGGATGATTGTAGTTAATGAAATATAGCAACATGTTATGATTCTGTTCAGATTTCGTACCCTCACTTTCGAGGTCAGTTTGGTTAGGTTATAATTGTCCAAAAATGATGAATCAAAATGTAGATATTGAAGTCTAGTTTGCACAGCAATTGATTTCAACTCATTCTGAGTTATATTCAGGAAGTTATGACCTAAATACCGAGACCCTGTCAAGTTGTTCCGAACTATATCATGATTGTTTGGTAAAATATGTGGTAAATTGATAATGCATGATTATGAATTGATCTTTACTGTAGATAGATACTTTAATATGGCCCCAAAGGGAGATAGTTTCATATGATTTGGATTGGTATAAATGGAGTTAAATGTTGACTCGATAAAGTGTCAAACGTTGAAATTGATGGCATAGTTGATAATTGTTTAATGACATTGCTCAAATAATCGAAGATTGATATCATTATTGTTAATATCTGAAGTGGATAGCAATTATGAAGATGGTATGATGTTCATATGATACTCTACCACTATGTTCTTAAGACTATGCTTATGTACATGAATTACATGCCAACTTAATTGCTCCAAGAATTATTGTTATGTCACATTGAAATATAAGACTTTCACATGCTAGTAAAGTCTACATTGTTATATAATTGAAGGGTCTATTGTATTGTTCATGCTATAAAATGAGAGTGGCAAATTGATTGTTGTATTGGCATCGAAAACTTAGAAAAACTCATAGGATTCACATAGTCATTTTGTTATCCTTAGGAAGGTCGGTCGAACCCGTGGTATGGGTCTGTCGACCGACTAACGTTAGATAAAGTCGACAATTAAGTCGGCTGGAGTAGGTCTGACCGACTCTCAGGTTGGATGACGTTCATCGACATCAGTAGTGAAAGTCGGTCGAACAGAGTTCGACCGATCTTCAAGTCGGACGACCACCATAAGGTGAGTCGGTCGACCGACTCTAGGGTAGGTTCGACCGACCTTACCCCAGACCTGATATAGTGTTATCGTTTATTTAAATTGAGTCTATTGATTGATAACCTAAAACACGTATTGCATGCTCAGCCGTAATATGTTAAATGATTAATGTATTGATGTATTGATTAATTGAATTAGCGTATTGGAGTGAGATTGAGACATTTGTCGGATTGGGGGATAGATTATCCCCATATTGTATTGACCCAGACGTGAGAATTAGTAGATTGATTCACTCAGAGTCCACGGAAGCTAGACGTCTCATGGTTTAGCTAACCATATCGACGACTATGATGTACCCAACTCTCCAATCATTGTTAAAGGCTCACTAAAAATTATATGAATTGAATATAGGGTTGCTCATTTGATAACTGACGGATAAATGGTTCAAAGAACCATATCGGTATTGTTATTGATGGATCACATATCCATATTGTTATTGAAATGAGCAAGGCTCATATTTTTATTGATGGATCACATATCCATATTGATATTGTATGGGGATGGATTCATATGGGGACGACTATATGGGGACGGATTGAGGAAGCCACAAAGAGGGCTTCCGGTCATCAAATGGCAACAAACAAGATAAGTCTAGCATGAACACTATTGTTATTGATATTGAACATTAGGAAGCCTAATGTATTGAGTGTTCATGTTAGTCATTGTTATTGATATGAAAATGATTAAAGTCCCAATATATAACGACTTAATCATTATTGTTAAATTGATGCATAAAAGTTATGCAAGGTCATGTTTACACATTCATATTGACCATATTGATAGATTGTTATTGTCATTGTTATATTGTTATAAATGCATATAGAGTATGATATGCTAAGAGTTGACTAAATGTCGAACTTGAAATGATGACAATGTGTCATTTATATTATTATGACTTACATACTGGGCGCAAGCTCATGTGATGAATTTCCCCTGCACGTATCATGCAGGTGGTTGATCAAATTGAGGATCAATGATGGATTGAAATTGATAATCAAACTCATGACCGATTGACCTTGCACATGATTAAGTTAAGTATAGACCCTCTTATTTAATTATTATTAAGCTTCTGCTGATTTTATTTAAGTCTTAATGTTATGTTTATCCTTGTTGTAGGTCAAAGTTGAAGAAGAAAATATTGTAACGATGTGACGTCTCGAAAAGCATCAAGCCGCGTGTCGAATATCGATTCGACCGCGTGCAAGGTGTCGTTCTCGAGGCGTTAGAGATTAACTCTGTGTGAAAATATGATTGACATTGTATACCCTTCTTTATTGTGACCGAGTATCGCCGCCCGTGAAGTTCCTAAAGTTGATCTTCTCACTTGAATTTGATTATTTTCCCGTGCCATTTCTTCCATCGCTCCTCTGCCTTCTCCTGATGATAATTTGGGAAATAAATGTCGAATAAAATTCTTAAAAGGATGCTGGACAAAACAATTAAGCTAACTGCAGGATTAGACATACGTTGGACAATTTAAGTGGTTAGCTGAATTTTCTTGACTATGGAAAGAGTCCCCTACGTCTCTTCCTCTCATGTCCCTTTCATGAGATCTAATGGAGACAACTCCGTTGCTTGACAAAAAAGAACTAAAATGAAGTTAATGCCCCCACAGAAACAACCGGTGTGATTTCAGACCGCTAACGTCTGAAATATGACCTCCACAGACAGCAACGTGCGAAAGCAAATTTTGACTTGGTGTTCGAGAATCCACGTTGAACAACTGTCTCACTGTCAGGATTGGATTTAAGTTTTCAGAAATCCATAAAGCAAGTTTTGATCACGATGTTTACCTCCGATTTTGTTTTTCACTGTATGAATTCTGATCTCCAAGCTTTGTTCATACCAAGGTATATTTTTTTCTAATAATAATCGATTTTAAAATGGGATCTTGAATTTTGTGTCTTTAGATTACTTTTATAATGACTCTATTGATATATTAAAAAAATATTATTATCTTTATCTTATTAGACAAAAGGTAGAGAATCTAATTTTGAATGTCTCATTGACTATTATTTTGGAATCAATCACTTGGAATACCCATGTTTGAGTGGTATTCATGCAAAGTTCTTGTATTATACCACTTTTCACTTTTCAAGTCATTAATATTTTTCAGGTCTTGAAAGTTTCAAACTGACAACTTTTTTACCCTGTCCTGCTTCTAGAAAGAAAGAAAAAGGAAAATTAATCTGTAAATATGTATAATTTATCAGCAAAACTTACAGCCGATTTCTCTAACAAGTATTATGCAAAGATAAATTAACAGCAAGTTCAACTTAAAAACATCACTGTTAGAAAAAAAATAGTGCTACAAATTGAAGTAATATATGATAAATTTGCCCGTATATGATAACATCAACACAGAAAACAAAAGAAATTAACGCTTCTGGTTCGAGTCACATTTGAATTTTTGGGATTCATTCTCTGGTAATGGAAGATAAAGGAAGAGTATCACTATTAAAATCTTAATACCACTTTTTCTTATCAATTTCATTCTTATTTATTCTTTACTTATTAACAACTCAATTACCTATTGAGACATTCTCAAGAAAGTTAATAATATTCCATGTCTACTAATACTAAAAAAATATTATTATTTATTTTTATTTATACTTCACTATGGTTAATTATTATATTATTATATTATTTATATAATTTCTTAATCATATATTATACTATCATTTTTCAATTAATATCAGACATTTTTTTAAAATATAATTTTTAATTATTATATATCTTAATGATAAAGAAGTGCATTATAGTGTGTATTAAATTAGAACATAAGATACATAAAATATTATTAATAATGTTATTAAGAAAATATAATGAATGAATAATAAATATATGCATCTTATGCTAACCAAAATTAACATCTTATACATAAAATAATAATATAGAAAGTTGTATTTTTTTCTAAAAACATTGTGCAGTATTAATTAAAAAAAAATATTTTAATGTATGGCTAAGAAAAGGAGTAGATGATGCATGTCATTGTTTCAATAGTTGACCGGCACAGACAAAAGAGGGAATAGAAGTAGAAGCTTGAGACGTGGAACACTACAACAAAAATCAATATTTGCGTCGAAATATTTGAGAGGGTTTGAATGACCCTCTAAAATGAGACGGTCTATGTGACCGCCCCATTTGGAGAATCATGTCTCCAGATTTGGGCAGTCTAAGAGACCACTTCAAATGGAGCGGTCTAGACCGCTCCAAATGGGGCGGTCATCGCCCCATTTGTGATCCCCCGCTTTTGATCGCTTGACCGTCTCAAATGAGGAATTTGAGGCGGTATACACATATTCAGGGGCGGATCTACATATAGTGTGGGGGGCCTCGGCCCCTCCACTTTTCGGTATAATATATATATATATATATATATATATATATATATATAGGTATATAGGTATATAGGTATATAGGTATATAGGTATATACAAGTAGTTATAATAAATATATAAAATAAATGTTAAAAAAGAACAAGATTACTTACTTGGTGTAATGGTTAGATGGTTTTGGGTACTATGATGAGATTAAGGGTTCAATCCTTGGCCCCTCCTAATTTTATTTTTACTTTTATATGTATCGGCCCCCCTAACTTTTCGTTCTGGTCCCTGCACATATTTGAGAAGGTCTTGACCGCCTCAAATATGTAATTTTCTTGTAGTAAAAGCAGTCCAATAAATGCATGTAGATGATGATCCATATTTATGTTTGTCTCGCTCAAATATAACCAAACACTTCACAGGGGACAGGTGACTTTAGAAAATCCATATAATTTTAGCATACCAAAAATTACTTTGAAGTAGCAAACGATTAGAATGAATTTCGCAAACTAGATTCGAATATCAGCCAGGAAAATTAATTAATTAATTCAAAATCAATCCTTAATTATTTGTTATTTGAGAAAAAAAAAAGATAAGTATGTAATGCACTTGATGCATTGCATGGGTGCGATCGCTGAAGGTATTTATAATTTTGATGAACCTGCTCAATAGTGAACTTTTGAATTGCCAGATAACTAGAAATGTTAATTGTAATATGCACTTTTTCGTTCTCTTTTTTATATACAAGAAAAAAAAATCGATCATGGAAAAGAAATTTTGATTTATCAAAATTCTTTATACAACTTTGGAGAGGAATATTTGTATTGATTAATTTATATTATAAGCTTATTTGTTGATATTACAAGGAGACATAAAAAATTAATTATTCTTATCAAAAGTACTTTTTAATTAACTTATTTTATTCTCAAAGTAATTTTCGATGATGTAACTTTATCATGTTTGTAGATTGAAGACTAGGAAGAAATCCCATTCCCTGTTAAATCATAAAAAAGATATTGTTACTCCAATTTAAAATTCAATGCTATTATAAGTATCATTTTTTTGTTAAAATCAATTATCCATTAGTGTCTAAGATGGAATGAATAAGAATTCAAAAATTAAATTCCAAACTATTAGTTCTACTCATGTCATTTTTATCTCCAATCATAAATTGACTAGTTAATGATAGGAAGATTCGAGAACAAGTAGAAGATCACAGAGAGAAAATGCAGAAAAATAAAGAACACACACAGATTTACCCAGGTTCACCCTTTGAGAGGGCTACGTCCTGCAAAGAGATTTCACTATATTATTGTTTTCGTTACAACCGCTCAACATCAAGTCTGAAATAAGAGCAATATATATATGGGTCCAAAACCCTAACAAATAGTAAATCTCTTAATCTCCACCATACGGGCCAGCTTAAATAAAAGCCCAAATNAGTCAACAAAATATGAAATAAATAAAAAATTTAAAACTAAAAACTCTTTCATAAAATAAAAATATGAGAAAGTCACAAAAAATGTAAGGTCTCAACATCCTCTGATAAACTAGTACAACTAACTCAAAGACTAATAGAGAGACACCTAGAATCATTAACTCATGTGCAAGTAGCATCCATCACGAGCATGAGTCACATGCATAATTTAATACAAGAGAAATAATTCTCCCATGAGCTATAATAAAGCCCAATAAAGATATAATTTTCATAGTAAATAAAGTATGAGGAATAAGCTTTGATCATATTTTGAAAGATACTCAAACATCAATGACATTAACCTTTCATCATGTTTGTCATACTTTGCTTTCTTTCCATTCATCATTCATCTTTCATTCATTAATCCATCATTATTGGCAATGTTTTCCTTCATCATGAATCATCTTGGCTTTCTTTTCAATCAACACCATTCATCATCATTCATCTTATGCAATGCTCATGATCAATGCAATATTTAGTCCAAATGAATTATCTTATTATCTTTGACTTATTCTATTAGTGACTTTGAGAGTTGCTTTGGGGTAACTTTGAAGAGCCCATGAGTTATTGGAGGTCAGTAGGGGAGGGGTGCACAAGCTACAACCGGGAAGGATACTCGAGAAATTCTTTTGTTACAAGGAGACGCGAGGAGAAAGCCATGCAAATAGCTGCTTCACCAGTCCCCTATCACTAATAATATTGTCGCTCCTAAACATTACAACACATGGCGACTTCATCATTTTTATTTAGTGGAAATAGTTGACTCTTATCTTGTCCACATATTGATTCTTAATATTCAAGTTTAACGATAAATAAAGTAAACATGTCAAATCATCAAGCAAACACGAACCATGTCAGGTAAGAACATGGGTCGTGTCTCATGCGGTTCATCCTCTGACAACCTAGCCAATGAGTACTCAACATGGGCCATGTTAGGAAACGACACAGGTCGTGTTCCATCCTTGCATTAACATTAACACTAGCATGTCATCCAACGTGGGAAGCATTTAAGGCCATGTCCGGTCTCTAACACGGATTGTGTCCTAATCATCGTTTAAAAGTTTTTAAAATAATTCGACACGATTCAACGTGTTAAGGACGTGCTAGTTCCAACCTAGATTGAGTTGCATGACCGGTATACTTTTGGGATTTCATCTTTTTTGTCTTCGGCTAACACAGTCCATGTATGAAACTAACGCAAGTCATGTTCTATTTATTCTTTAATTTCTTTAATTAAATAATTTGAGGCACGTGCTCTACGTCAGGGTGATGCTTGTGTCTGACACATCAGGGTTGTATTCTATGATGGACGCGACACTAAGGTTTGTGCCGATGGACGCATGACATGTCCGAGAAGGATGCAATCCGAATTTCGAATGTCAAGGGTCATGTCTTCCATGATCGGGTCAACGTCGGGATCCAATCCCTATAGACGTGAGCTGTGTCCGAAGAGGATGTGGTCTGTGTTCCACCTCCAGACAGAGATTTCATTAATTAAAACTCCATAGTTTGGTATAGGAATTAACACGAAATCATGGCGAATATTAAAATAATCTAGGAGACCAAATAAGTGTCAAAAAGCCATAATTCTTTTATAGGATAAAAACCTAGCATGCAATTATTTAACATGAAAGATATATCTAAGGGTACATAACTATTTTATAAGGTTTTCTCGTTCGTTCTTCACGTTCTAACGATCATCACTCTTGTTTCTTGATATTCGTGTTGCCATTGACTCCCTTGATGTTCTCCTAATGAGATTTTGACGTAACTTTAGGAGTGAGAGAATAGAGAGTTTATGTGATGACTAGGCTTTGAGGGAGAGAATAAAATAATGAGTGTTTCTATACTCCTAGGGTTTATTTATATGGGTTTCTTTTCTAGGGTTTTCTAATATTTAAAATGATTCAAACTCCATTATTTTACTAAATCCCTGAATTAAAATTAAAATATTATTATTTACTTAAAATTTGACTCAAAAAATATGAGAGCACAACATAATCTATGTTGGAATTGAACATGGCTTGTGTTGGGCTTTAGGTGCAGACTGAGCATTACAACCTAGCTACTCCTTGTCATTAGATTCATTATGGACATTCAAATTAGAGGCCGATTTACAAATATTTTTCTTTGCAATTGTTTGCACTTCATATCTGCAATCTAAGGTCGATTGACATGGTCTAAGGCCTATTTACTTACAATTTTGGGTCACGATCCTATGCGGCCTTGGTTAGGATCAAGTCTATTATCAACATGTACTAGTAGCCTTGGACGATACTCGGCCCACCTTGATGGATGTGTTCACTAAAAAAAATTCTCATTGTGCCGTCGACGAAGATCCACCTATTAACAATGACAGAGCCAAAAATTCTTTATGAATGTGTGAAGCAAATTTTATACGAGGACGTGAAAGAAATTTTACTTATTTTTCTTCAGAGATCAATATCGCAATGTAGGAAATTATTAATCAACAATAATTATATTTGTCATGAAGATTTCTAATATGCATATATTATCATAAATTTTTTTGCAAATTTTCGATGTGAATTATTGTGATACAAAACCATTCTCGAAGATCGTTAGTGACGTTCGAAGTTGTACTAGCAAAATACGACACTAAAAAAAATATAAGACTTGCTTGAAGTATCTCCAAGCAACAAGATATATCAAAAGTTCATTAATTCTTTATAATATTAGTATAAAAAATAACATGTTATATTATTAAATTATATATATATATATATATATATATTAGTGATTTTATAGAAAATCAATAATATTATTTAAAATTAATTTTCTTACTCATACTAAAAAATGAAATACTAGGAAATTCGAATTAAACTAAAATATATAATAAATCAATTGAAGAAGAAAATTATAATGGATAGAGATAATAGTAAAGTTTATAATTGAATTCTAACACATTAAATTTGAAAGAGATAAATAAATACATATTAATTGTTTATGATGAAATAGTAAATGCATGACATGATAATTTTTTTAAAAAAATATTGGTGATGGGAAAAGATAGAAAATGAGGTGGTAGTGTTCAAGTCAATAAATAGAAAAATGATGCAGCTGGCAGGAATAGAATAGATGCTTGGTCGCTTGGAGGCAAATGGTCACTTGGAGGCAAATGGTCACCAAGCCCACCAAGTTAGAATGTTAAGATGTAAAAGTAGTACTACTATCTCTACTTATATCATACTACTATATACTACTAATAAAAATAATTTTATTATGTAAAAATAAGACTACGCCCCTAACTATGATTTAGTTTCTACCTCCAACTCTATGACTATTTCTATCCATTATTGAGATTAAATCTGGTGTAAAAAAAATGAAATAATTGTTGAGATATATTTCAATTTTATAGTGCTACCAACGATACAACTTCGATCAATTACTATCTCAATAAAAATCAATAGGAATTTGAATAGAACGGTAAGTGATTTCTCTTTATTTAAGAATATTCTGAATTCGAATTTTTTTATATAAAAAAAATCTCTAGTTAGGAACATCATCTGTCATAATTAAGCGTACGACTGAAGTGAACACTAATTAGTCAAATTTAGTCTCGTGAACGATATGTATAATTGTTAACACTATCCATTTATAATTAGTTTATTAATACAGAAGTACATTAAAATCAAGATAAAAAAAGGTAGGGGAGGCAATGACATACATAACAATAAGAGAAGAGGCAACCTAAGATTCAACTAACACTTATCACGAATCAAGTTTGATTGACACATTAGGATGTGTCTCAAGTTGAGAGACCAAGAGCTAGTAACCTTGAGCTCGAGTCTAGGAATCATCAATTTAGTCATAGGGATACTATTTCTATTTTTTATCTCGACTCTAAATTAATCAAGTGCTAATAGTCTTGCACATCGAGGGTCTCGAGTGAGTATAAAAAAAAACTAACCAAGCATGAGAAGAAATGACAATAGATGACTGGTACTGCATTCAACAAAAAGGAGTCTGTAGATAGCGAGAGGAAAAGGTGAAAAAAGCCGCTCTGAAGGAAAGTTGAATCCTTAAGATATATTTTGAAATAATTTCTCGCATTTTAGTATCGCCTTAATTATATGATCATTATCATGAAATAAAAAGCTTTCATATATCAGACTTGCCTTAGAAAAAGGAAAAAAAAAACCTTGTATTCATTTGCTCTTATATTGCGAATAAATAATATGTGATTATTAAATTCAGCCCAACGCAAACAGGCTCATGACCCAAACAGAGACGGGCTGCAGCACAATATGAATGAAGAGATTCTATGACCATGTAATTATATGGGCTTAAATGTTTTGCTTGATGGCGATCCTCGGCCACATAATGATAAGTTTGTGTGACATGACTAAATATCTTCCAAAAAATAAAGTTAAAGACTAAAATATAATTCATCATAAACTAGTTTTTAGAAAAAAAATAAAGAATAAAAACTTCTTATATTGTTATTACGCTATAAATAAATAAGTGAAAAACATAGGAAAATATTTATATAACATATAACATGTGGGAGAGAGAGCGTCAAATATATTATTCTTATTAATTAAGATTTTTCTGACAAGAAAATAGGGAAAATATTTTCTGCTCCAAACAAGCATAGCCTAGAACAAAGTTTAATGTACTTCATCTGAACTTAAATATTGAAAAAAAATTGTCTTTCAGATGATTAGTGTATAAATCCGCATCTCTGGCCAGGACTAGAAAGTCATGCAGTTAAAAAGACACAACCAATTAACAAAGTTAACCGGAATGTGGACATGCATTGAATTTCCTTGAGGTTGGCAAATGTTGGTACTGAATAATTATAAAAGAAATGTGTACCCTGTTTTGCCTCCGACTCTTCTTAAGAGTAACCACTTCAAGACTCGAATCTGGGTTCTCGAAGCACTTCTATATATGGATATACCATTTTAATTTAATTCTTTTTCTCTCTTTTCAGTTCAGCCTATTTCTTTTTATCAAATAATTTAAATCTATTGCGATCATTTAAAATTTAAGGAATATATTAATTACTTTCTTTGATTTTTATTAATATCAAGTATCACAAGTTTATTATTTAAAGCTCTTGCATATTTTCTCAACTTTCTTTGTAAATTTTATATTTAAAAAAAAATGACCACCTTAAATAAAATAGCTTAAATGAATTTTTATTAAGTATAGTCTCATATATGAGTTTCAATAATATAACGAAGCTAAGTATATCGATATTAGTATTTTTTTCAAATAAAATGGTTCATAAATATTAATAATTATATTGACCATTAGCTATATTATTCTCTTTATCAACTATCAATCATCTAACCTTTGGTTATTCTTCTTTATCAACTTCCATGGAGTTTTCTGCATTAATTTTAGAGGCCACACACATTTCCTTCGTCCCCTTTTCAATATAATAATATTAACTAAATGAAATAAATATATGCATTTTGTGATTAATTTTCTTTTATTTTTTAAATTATAATTACTTATCATGAGTTGATAATTTTATTTCATATTAAATGATATGCGTCTTTCCCTTATTAACTTTTAATTTTCTTTCTCAATCGGATAATGACATACTTAAAATAAATTTCTTACCGTTAATTATAGTTTGTATAATAGTATTAGTAATATAAAGTTACTAACTAATAATTATCAATAGGATTTAGAACATAAACTCCACAAATTAATTTTTTATATAATTATCAGTAGGATTTAGAAAATAAAAATATATCTTTTAACTATTATATTAATTTAGTGCACCCACTCAAAAATTTCTTGGTAAGATTGGGTCAGCCCTCATCAGACTCAAAACTTGACTCTACCTAACCAACTATCATGTTTGGTTGGCTCAGATTCATAAAGAAAAAAAATTCAACCTGACCATCAGTTATACCAATTTTAAAAGTTATATAAACACTAAAAAGATAGTAGAATATTAATGAATAGTATAAACTATGAAGATGGGAAAATAAGATGATAAAAATTATAATAATATTAAAATGATAAGTAGTTGGATCGGAATCTAGTCCGACTCAATTAGAGTTTGGTGGAGTTGGATCATCGGACTAATCTGACCTTAATTTTTTGTGACTACGAGGAAACAAAAAATTCTACAACAACAATAACAACAACAACAAAGTCTTATCCTACTAGGTGGGGTCAGCTACATGGATCATACGACGCCAAATTAAAATTCTACATAAAAATTAAATAAAAAATGAGGATTTCAGTCAAAAATTAAATAAATAAAATGTTTCATAAAAAATATGCTAATTTTCGAACGCCAAATTAAAATTAAGGTCTGAAAAATGTTAGGAAAATAATTCAATTTACAAAGAGCAAACAAATATGTGATCCACAACGAAATGACAAAAAAATATCAAAAGGCTGCCTCTCATACTTTCGGATTCTCTCATGGGCATCTTGAATGCCAAGTGCTGCCAAAAAGCTAAGTTTCTCAAAATGAACAGGTCCCTATAAACTATAAAGTGGCGGGGTAGCAAAAGTTTCTATCACTCTCTCTCTCTCATTCAAGGTGTGTTTGAATTTATTAAACAGTGTACTCACATGGCTTCCATGATAAGATCCTAACGTTTGGTAGTGCCTCCACCTAGAGATGGTGGAAATTTGTGCGTGCTCGTGTCGTGCTCGTGCCAGTCAACTCGTGTTTGACCGTGTTCGTGCTCGTGCTCGTGTCGTGCTAAAAAAATTCGTGTCGTGCCGTGCCGTGCTAAAATTAGCATCCGACCGGCCCGGCCCGCTTCGAATTCGTTCGTGCCGACCGTGCCGTGCCGTGCTAGATCGGGTCGGACCGGACCACTATTATTTTATTTTATTTTTTGAATTTTTAATTATATTTTAATAAATTTCAATTTTATATATAATAAAGTTTATACTTTATATCATATAATATATTATTTTAATATAATTGTATTGTAAATAGATAAATTAGCAACTAAATAATAGCATATAATATTATTATATTAATAAATTTAATATATATTATATAAGAAGATGCATTAACATATATTTATTATATAGGTTAAATATAAAAATATGTTGGAGGAGGGATTTGAACCCGGGTTAAAAATATAGGTGTGCATCTTCTCTACCAAAAGTTCTTTTGGATAGTATGTGTCTATAATAAAACTTATATTTATTTATTAATCGTGCCCAACCGAGACGGGCCCGGGCGGGCTCGTGCTCACCGGGCCCGTGCCGTGTCGGGCCAAAAAGTCCGAAGGGATGACCCGGCCCGGCCCAGCCCGAGCACGGCCCTGGAGACCGTGCCGGACCGGGCCGGCACAGCAAAACAGCGTGCCGGCACCGGGCCGGGCCAGCCGGCCCGGCCCGGTGTCCATCTCTACCTCCACCTAAAACTCTCTTCCTCCATGATTAGGCCATTGAGGCTGCTTTTCTTGTCAGCATTCCCTGCTGTCATTTCAATTAATTGGCCCTGATGGCTCCACAGCTCCGGGCATTCATTTCTCTTTGAGGATTGACATCATGTTGTGTGGTCATTGCTTGATGATGCTTTGAGGTTGAATTGGAGGAATGTTATCCCTGCATTGAGAAATAGCTGGAGGTCAAAGCAAAAACAGACAGCAAACAAGTATTTTGTCCATCTCTGATTAATTAGACCTCTTTCTCTCAAGTGTGGGTCAGAGCAAGATCTTGGTACTTATACTTCTCTAACACTGTCAAGGAAACTCCAAAAGCAAAAGCAAACGCAAATCTAGAACATAGTTAAACAACATAAGCCTGTGTTTATTATATAAAAGGTATGAATAAAAGTGCATGCAAAATTTTACAATAATGATTAAATATAATGGAACCACGATCACATAGATAATGCACAATTTACGTTTTTGGTCACTTAAAAAATATTTTTAACCATTACTGTCATTAAACAATAGAGTATGCACTGACGGTTTACTGTTATTGGTGTTTACTGTTATTGGTTATAGTTAAACATGTGACCATTAATGTCGCAAAAGCTCTGTTTGTAACGAAACATTGTGCTTTCCTTCACGTGGCCTGTTCCTTCTTCACCACCTCTCTCTCTCTCTTCTCTCTCTCTCTCTCTCTATCTGACACAGGGCCATTCCCTAATTTCCCTCTCTCACAGCCTCTTCCTCTCCCCTCTTTCCTCTGTTCTATCCGCTGTTTGTGTACCAAGGAACTAATCAATCAATCGCTTCAGAATAATACGAATCATGTGATCGCTCTTTAATTCTTCCAAGCCTAGTCCTCTTCTCCCTTCCTTGTTCAGTTTAGTTTTCTCCTCCTGTTATTACTTTTTTTTCATCTTCCATTGATTTATTTTTTCAATTTGAACTAGATAAGTTAGTCCCGAAGGCTTTCGGTTGCTTTCTACCAGCTAAAAATGACACCCTTTTCTTTTTAATAGTGCATAGAGAAGTGATTTTTATGCACTACGTGAAAGGCTTCCTGGTGGATTGTACTCTATTTTTCTTGGTTTCTCCGGTGTTGTCTCGTTGGTTCTTTGCATGGAAGATTTTGGGGTTTGCGGAAACAAGTTCCTAAAAGGTTTCGAGTTTGCTGCCTTTTAACAGGTAAAGGTGGGAGCTTTTTTTGCGTGAATTTGCTTGGCGGCTGGCAGTGATGGGTTTTATCTCGAGGAAGGTTCTGCCGGCGTGCGTCTGTTGCCCGGCATTGAACCCGAGCTCCCGGCGGCCTGTCAAGCGGTATAAGAAGTTGTTAGCTGAGATCTTTCCGAAGAATCTTGTAAGCGTTCTCTGCTTCTTCATTTATGGTTGTTTGTGGATTCGCTTGCATTTTTAAGTCGAGTTAAAGTGTTTGATATTTCTATTAAGTCCATAATAATTGCAAACAAACCATGTGCATTCTTCATAATCCATTTTAGTCTTATTAAGGTAAGATAATTTGTTTCCAAAATCCACCTAAATAATTTGATTCAATGAGCCTATCTTTATTCTGAATTCTGAGGTCTGTAAGATTGTTGACTAATGCTTGTGTTGGTTTCTTTGCTCTGTAACCTAAATGATGGCACAAGCTATTTAGCTGGTGCATGTAGTCAAAAGATCCATGTCATTAATTTGGAAGTAGTAGCTTTTTCTTTTTGTATTTAGATGATTTAAACAATTTTCTTAATATTTATGTTTATACTTTGTCATGAGTATTTCTGTGTTTTGAACAACAAGATTAATCAAATTTTGTTTGAGATGCAGGATGTTCATCCTAATGAAAGGAAGATCATGAAGCTTTGTGAATATGCTGCCAAGAATCCAGTTCGCATCCCCAAGGTCAGTGCTTCAGAGGTGTCATTTTGGAATTTTGGAAACAAATTACAGCTGCTAATTGGCATTGCCTCTTTTCCTAGATAGATTGCAAAGTTTCTTGAGCAAAGGAGCCACAAAGAATTGCGAAATGAGCACATCAACTCTGTTAAAACAATTACAGAAATCTACAGTAAATTGCTTTCCACATGTAAAGAACAAGTGTAAGTCTTAGATAATGCCTCCCATCATCATGGCTGTTTGAATTAGGCTTCTGTTAACAGTCATCTGCAGTCATCTCTTCCCTTACATGAATTCTCTACCGTTTCTGGAGAATCTTGTGCCTTTTATCTTTGTTTATTTTAGTACCTTACATCTCAAACTCCAGCTGCTTTATTGAATACAAGCATTCAGTCATGAGCATTTTACAACCTATTTTCATTATTGTCTTCTTCTGGTATAGGGCTTACTTTGCAATCAGTCTGTTGAATGTTGTTACTGAACTTGTCAATGCCAAGCAACAAAATGATATACAAGTCCTTGGCTGCCTAACATTGACGAGATTCATATATAGTCAGGTACTAGTATTTCATTTTGTTTTAGTTATGATCCCGCGACTACATGATATTTGAATAACATGTCTTCAATTCTTCATAAATATATCTTAAGGAAGGGAGCTGTTTTGCTTGCCCTCATGAATCTTGAGAAGGAAATGGTTGAATGTTCCATTATTTCCTGAGGTCCTTGCCAAAGAAAAAAACTGTCTTATCCTTCTTCCATCTGATGATGTAGACGCATGATGAGTTCATATTTGAGTTTTCATGGAGTCAAAGTATGATAGAACTTGAACTAGATAGTAATGTGATCGTATTGTGTTTCTTTGAATTTTTCTTATACACTTGAATTTCCTTCTTAACCTTTGTTTGAATGTAGCTCAGATTCTTATAGCTGAATATATTCACTAAGTTTCAGGCTGAGTTATTCTAATTTTGGCCTCATATTTTGGAATGTCTCTCAATTGGCACTTTGTATGATTGTTTTCTAAATTACTTATGCACATCATGGTACATCCTGACAGGCAGACAATACATTTGCACGTAGTATTGAAGGCTTGGTTCATAAAGTGTGTTTGCTTGCACGTGAGCACGGGGAAGGGAAAAGTGTTTTGCGAGCTTCAAGCCTGCAATGTTTATCATCTACGGTAATTTATTTCCATTCACACCTCCTTGCATACCTTATTGTTTTGGTTCAAGATTTTTTCACCAGGTTTGCCCCTTCTATCGCAGATCTGGTTCATGGCAGAGTATTCAGACGTATTTTCAGAAATCGATAAGGTGGGTTCTCTATTATGTTTCCAATTAATTTGTAGTTCCTAGGAAAATAATTTAAATTGGACGAATGTATTTAGTTCTAAAAATAAATCGAAGCAATTATAAGAACCATGAGAATAGGGTTCTTCAAACTTGTTAAACTGTTTTATCTCACTTGCGGTCCAAGTTGTTTCATGTTTTTTGTTTCTTTTGTCTGTTAGATGTTTCTTTTATGTCTTCAATTCACTTTCTATTGATACTTTTAACCTTAGATGGTATCTTGCGAAAACTAAAAAGTAGAAAAAGATCAGGGTGTTCTATCTGTCGTGGTTCTCTCCCTTGAAAAATTATTGTTTTTTTAAGGGGCCCCTCAAAAGTTATACTTCTATAGTTCCACATACCTTATCTGTCTGAGGTCTTATAGGCATTTGCGATTGTATCTGTGAAGCCTAAGTTGGGGTAGGGGTGTGAAAGTATATTCTTGATCGATGCATGATTAGGACTACTAAATATCCACCCAAGATCAAAACAAGAGAGTAGTTAATCTAGGGAGAGCAAACCTTGGCGCAACGGTTAATTTGCTCCTTGGTGACAAAGGGACCATGGTTTGATCCTTGTAAGCAGCACATGTCTAAGAGTAGATGGAAGTCTAGCTGGGGAGCATTTAAGTGCATGTTGATTGCTCTTTAGAGTTGCATGTCTAACAGCTGGTGCACAAATAAGACAAAAGCAGTGAATTGTGAATATGCTCCAATTCACAAATATCCAAGAAAAAGTGCATATTATTTGGTTGAGGTTAGAAACATGGTTAACTTCCACAATGGACAGCCAAGTTATTGTTAGATTTATAAAGTGATTTTGGTTTTGCCTAAAATATGGGTTAAGTTTCTAATTTGTCACTGAAGTTCGCATTAGTTTGATTACTATGTTCCCACATGCGGATTTGATTGAAATAATAGGATAAAGTTGCTAATGACCATCTTAGATGTTGAGCGTTTAAACATGTAAATGATACTTATTGTGAGATCATATCAGCGTTAGTATTGACATACCATGTAAGATATTGGATTTTCCAAATCAGATGACAGTAGCATAGAGTTTGTCATAACACAAAATTATTAGAATTTTATAATCTTAATGTATCAAAACTAATATAGGCTTTTGTTGTACTGTAGATCTAATATCTTGTGTCCATTATAGTTTGTTATGCATGAGAATTTCCAGTTCACATATTTCATATTTGCATGAAATCTTTGTAGTATAAAAAAACTCTCTTGAATCTTGTCGTTGAAATGACAAATTTGTTTGTTATCTTATATGAAGGATCAAGGCATAACATAAAATATTCTTTGTAGGCTTTAACATTCAAATGCTACATAACGTTCTTCTCTGCCTACTTTATTTAACATTGTCAATCATTCAGAATACGTTATGAGTATGAGTTCTGTGTTATATGTTTTAGCTTTTGATAATTTCCTCTATTTCAGATCATCCATGTCATATTGGAAAATTATCAGGCTGCCGAAGATAATAGCAATGGTGAAATATCTGAATTACACCATAACTGGGTTGATGAGGTAGTGAGAGGTGAAACAAGAAGCGGTCTAACTATCACTAATGATGTCAGTCCAAGCAACCTGGCCATCTGGCCACGATTGGAAGCTAAAGATTCTGCTTTGCTGACAAAGTATGACTAAATACCTTATCGATCTTGAAAGTTGAAGTACCTGTATACTCACTTGAAAATATCATATATGTGAAATTTATATGTTATTTCTTTTCGGTGGAAATTTGAATACTAAATCATGCAAGAAAAAATGTTGCTTGACATAAGAATGCCAGTTTTACTTGAAATTGAATAAGAGTCCTACCACTGTAATGATAGACAAATTGATGAAGGTTATTTGATCTTTGAATGCTTGAATGAAGTACTTGTGTTGTATGGAATTTATCTTGCGTTCTCCAGCAGTGCATTCAATTGCAGAAATCTTTTCATATGGATTTCTTGGAAAGTCACTGTGATGCATTTCCTGTCAAATGCTTCACTTCTTTTGATATTTGATGATTATCTTATTTAATAGTTTTGATTATTCTTTTTTTTAGTCAAATGGTCTTGGTTATTCTAATTGCTTGGATCCTGAGTCCTAACACGATAGTTCCACTATCTTAATCTTGTGTTCAAAATTGTTACCATTTTTCTTTAATACTTGTTCTTTTATTATATGAGTTCAAGGATGGTGTGGACCAACCATTAGATTAAGCTCCAATTGTGGATCTGAATAATACAAAGAACCAATTTTACGTTAATAATCTCACCTTTTTTTTCAGTTACTACTTTCATAATGTCATTTTGATATCATCTAAAAATGCTTTTGGATAATGAATTAATGGTCAGTACATATGTGCAGACTCTTAATAGGATCTCACAATCATTTTTTGGGCACAAATTGAATGACTCTATTCTCTTGTTATTTAGTTAACTATATTATTTATTCTGCAGAGAGGAAAGTGAATCTCCGGAGATATGGTCACGAATTTGTATACAGAAACTAGTTGATCTTGCTAGGGAAAGTGCAACAATGCGTCTTATTTTGGAACCGATGTTTATTTACTTTGACAATGGAAGACATTGGACTTCTCGAAATGGGTTGGCATTGCTAGTTTTATCTGATATATCTTATTCTGCCAGAAATTCAGGTACATATGCCTTACCTTCCCTGATTTGTTCCATCATCAAAATTAATGTGTTAAATACCAAGTTATTGATTTTGATGTAAAAAAGTTGGAACTCCTTTTGACACTATAATGAAGACTATAGCTTGTGTTTCTTTATTTTTTAGCTCATACATAATAGAAAAAAAAGTTATTACTGCTTTAATTGTTTCATTATAATTTGCAGGCAACGAGCAACTTGTTTTGGTGGCTATCATTCGACATTTGGACCACAAAAATGTTGTCAACAGTCCTCAAATAAAGTCTGATATCATTCAGGTTGCCACTTCCTTTGTTCGTGAAATCAGATCAAGGACAGTGATTGCTGAAGTTGGAATGATTAGTGACTTGTGCAGACACCTACGGAAAAGTCTCCAGGCCACAGTGCAGTCCGGATTCCAAGAGTCTAACTGGAATGACTCACTTCAAAATTCTATAGAGGATTGTTTGTTGGAGATTATTAGAGGAGTATGCCAATACATCTTTCAGTTTATCTATGCTTTTTTGTTTGTCACATACAGATTCTTCAGATCTTTGATCACTAGTTACAATCCAAAAAACTTTGATCACTATTGTATATTTGCTTGAAATGTTCATTCTATCAACATTCCTAAATTTCCCTTTTACCTATTTAGTTGCTGCTTATTTTTCTCTTCAAAAAATTATGACAGGTTGCTGATGAACACCTTATATTTGACATGATGGCCATCACCCTTGAGAAGCTTCCAAGTGTTGCTGTTGTTGCTAGAGCCACCATTGGCTCTCTCTTGATTCTTGCTCACATGACATCTTTGACATTTGTCAACTCGCATTCACAGGTCCATAACTTTCTCATGGAACTTAGGCATTTATAGAATCTGTATACACTGTTCTGGACCTTCTTATGATCATGATGCACTTGATTTTGACAAAAAAATATACATTATGGATTATAATCATGATGCACTTGATTTCATTTTTTGAATCTCAGCTTGGTTGAAAAGCTTGATTTAATATTTCTGAGGTGTTCACAACCAAAAAAATCACCCTGTGATTAGGGCACTTTTGTCAAATTATTGCATATTGTATTGACTGCCTCACTCGAGCATACTCTCAGTGGTGGGCACTGGGATTAGACACCACATGATTTTGCCGAAACATTTTGTGGAGGATGATACTCATTTGTTCTTTGACTGTACCATCTTAGGGGAGATATGGTGGCAGGTCGATGTTGCAGATCTAGACCCATATTCACTGGAGACGTTTTGGAGTTCTTACATGACCATCGGGACACATTGTCCACACTCACAGTGCCCCGAGCAAACCACTTGCAGTCTTTTGGGTGATTTGGCTTCAGAAGAATAACACCATTTTTAAAGGAGAGAGGCGTTATATAGAAACATTGTACATCATATTCGTTTTTAACTAGAGAGTAGGGGGAGTCCATGTGACCTCTTCTACTCTCCCCCACCTCTATACTTTTTCCTTTCCTCACATGTGCACTCTTATAGCTCATCATATATATGCACGGATGACTAGCTAATCTTAGTCACCCTTTTACCCCTCCAAAGAAAAAAAAATTATTGTGATGACCAAAAGTTTACTTAATGTTGCAGTTGCAGTACTTATATTCATTCTATAGAATGGGTTTGTGAAGTCATAAGATAAGCCTGTTTGTTTGCTTGCAATCCTGTTACAGAAAAAATGTCTCAGATTAACTTATTTGGGACTTGATGCTTTCTATCCTTGTATGTCATAATTAGGTATTTCCTGAAGCACTTTTGGTGCAACTTTTGAAGACTATGATGCATGCAGACGTTGAGACTCGTACAGGCGCACACCAAATATTTGCCATTATTCTTGGTCGTCCTCCGAACTATCCCAGATACGAATCAGAATATCTATTTGAAACTAAAAAGTGGCAATCAAGAACAACATCCATTTTTGCCTCAGCTACTGCTCTACTTGAGAAACTCCGGAAAGAGAAGGAAGGTCTTAATGCCGATAAGCAGACAACTGGTCTTCATTTCGATAACAAACTTAAGACTCTAGATGAGTCTCCCAAGCATACATGGATTGAGAAATTCTTACCATATTTCAGTAAAATAACCAGTTCTGTCATTGACAGAATTGCTAATTCAATTGATTTTACAGACAAGGTAACTTCATTTCAAGCAGATTCTTGAGTATTATAATTTTTTTGTCTCTACATAAATGCTCTTTCATTTGTTTGTGGATTTCTGGATGCCAATTCTCCATACATCTTCATAGTATTTCACAATTCTATATTGTGACATTTATTTATCACTAATAATAAAATTAAAATTTCCAATTCAGGATGTCAGCATTACTAATTTATCAGAGGATCAGATTACCCAGTTGTTTTCTGCCTTTTGGATACAAGCCCATCGAGCTGATAACAAGCCTTTAGATTATGTGGCTATTTCTCACTCATTTAGCCTAACAATACTTGTTTCATGCCTCAAGGTGAGACCTATTCTTGCTGTTGGACTTTTAAATACTATGAATATGAGATAAGATTGGTATTGTCTTGTTTAAACCTGTCCAATTTTGTTCTTATTTATAGTCTATGATCATTAGCATGAGATATAGATCACAGAAAACTGTGCTCATTTCCTCTCCTCTGGACCTGATAATTAATATTCATGCATATGGAGTTAAATGAGGAATATGGAATCTCATTCAAGCATTTTGTTTACTCAGAGTTCAAAAAGAAGCACTATGGTCCGGGCTTTCCAACTACTGTTGTCTCTTAAAAATGCATCGCTGGACTTGAATGGTAGGATATGGAGGATAATTTTATGGTATGACTACCAGTATTTTATTGATCTTTCTTTGTAAAAACTAGTCTTTGTTTTAACAGGGATGATGCCTCCTTCGTGTCAGCGGTCACTTTTCACATTGTCTATGGGATTGCTAGCATTTACTGAAAGGATTTACCACATCTCTGGATTGAGTACCATTCTAAAATTGAATACCATTTCCGAGGTCAGATTTAGATGCTTGCTTCCTATGCCTGTCGTTGGATTTAGGTTCAGAAATTTACTCTATAAATTTTGATTGTGTAATACACACTTGATAAATCTTCTCTTCTTAACATTCATTTTTCATGAATCAAAGCCATATTCTGGACTTCATCTGGATAATCATCCAGCGTAACTATGCCAAGGCATCTCAACCATTTTATGTTTATGCCACTACTCCCTTACATTTTTACCACCCCAACTTGGGCACTAATTTTCTTGGTTGCCAGTTCCATTTGATTGAATTATCCAACTTTTTTTTTTTGAGACGGTAATGGATGGTTACCAAGAGTAGCCATCCGCTTTATTGATAAGATGGTGAATTACATGGGCATGTTAAAAACAGAAATTACAATGAAGTTCTCAACCATTCTCCCACCAGATTCTTAGCTATCGCTACTATATTCTCCAAGTACACTCGTTCTCCTTTAAATATGCAACCATTCCGCTGAAGCCAAATGGACCAAAGAAAAGCAAACGGTGTTGTGTATCTTCTTCTGGATACATACACTTGTACACCTTCGGCTTGGGTTCCCCCTGTTCTG
>LTAE01002922.1:57356-67548 GCA_001647135.1 Pontederia paniculata | reverse complement strand
CTGGGGGGATGTTACACTAAGAATATTGTACACCACATCTCCTTTCTTATGAAGGAGTGGGGCCTAGTATAGGGTTTGTTTTTGGGAGCTATTTTTTGGAAGGCTTAGCTCTAATGTAGCCTTCTCTAACATACATGTACATATACATTTACTATTTTAATACAAATAGATGACTACCAACCCAGTAGTCGTCCTTTCCCCTTTAAAAAAATGGGGACTAGCACAGTAGATACTGAAGTCAGAAGAAACAATATGAAAGCCTATTTGATGCTTTGGTACTAAAAAAAAAATCTAGACAAAAATGAACACATCATGAGAAAATTGATGGAGATTAACTTTTTTTGAGAGAGATTAATTTGAAACCCAAAGAAAAGGAAAAGTGAATAAAAGAAAAAGAAATATATTCAACCTTCATCTAACCCCAGCTAGCACATAAAGGAAAAAGTGTAGAAAGGAACTAATAAATAATGATATTATAAAAAGGGCAAAGTGGATTTACATCTCTATGTTGCTAGAACCAGAGAAATGGAAAGGGAGAAGTAAGATTTTGCTTCCTTAACGGGAGGATGTGTTGGAGCATTTCTCTTCCGCTCTTATGTTATCAAAGGATTCAAAGCTGTGAAGAAAGTGAAGAACCAGGTAAAAAAGACTAACTTGGTGTTGATCGAGGGCAGACTGATATAGGGCTGCATTAGCCAAAAAAGTCCTGAAAAAACCAAAGCAATGATACAATCTACACCCTAAACCACTGCAGTGCCATTGACGATCTCTATTGGGCTAGTATGAAAAACCTTCTTTTAGCAAGTACAGCAAAAAGAATATTGTGCGGCAGGCCGAACATTTTGGGAGGGTGGCGGCCATGGGCGACAGCACTGGTACCACATGGGCGATCTGGTTACAGCGCAACCGCACCATTTTCGAGGGGGAGAGATGCTATAGTGAGAATATTGTGCATCACGCAACTACTCTTATTAGAGAGTGGGGTTTTGGATAGTTTTGTTTCTTGGGAGGGTGCCTTAATGGCCTAATACACATGTAAATATTTCGTATTTTTACTTCTAATACAAATGGATGCCTACCGAAGTGTGTGGCCATCCTTTCCCTTATCAAAAAAAGTACAGCAAAAAGAATCCTTTGGTGGAATGATAGAAAAACACTTAAAGCAAGTAGAAGGACCGCCTTTGTTCATTTGATGTTGATGCTTTAACAGAAAGTAAATGATGATGACATTGGTGCATCAATGAAACCACGCCATAAAAATGATATATCCAAGTATAAACAAGATTACAAACACAAGATAAAGTTGAACAAGAAATAGAAAAGAAAATTCACATATAATACTGAAGGCATACCTCTCCAAACACTTATTCGAAGAGTTTCAACAGATAGACCCTCGACATATTCTCCTAGGTACTTGCGGAGCAGATAAAGAACCTATTGGGTTAAGATAAGTTGATAGTCAATGTCACATATTTCTTCAAAAGAAAATAGTCAATGTCACATGAAAGGGAACTCTATCTTTCACATTTAATAGCAGGTCATTGGAATTGAGCAGGAATCTTACAAAGCAAAATATTACATGCAGCTATGAGCTGAAACCACATTTTCTACCTTCCTTTTGACAGAGGCACTTTAAATGAATGTTTATGCTCTGCAGGCTAAAATAAGCAAGCTGATGACATACTATAACCCTACTTGTCAGGCATCTCCAATCCTGAAGCTCCTCCAGAAGTCCTCCATCATATGAGTGGCGCTCCAGACATAACCAACTGCCATCGATAATCCTCAGACATAAGCATAGAAACCATCCAGCATGCGGTTAGTTACCAACTCCATCTAGCTTATTGCCACTTAAGAGAGTCAGCTTCTCAAACTGCACTCCAAGGAATCAAAAATTGTCCCAAAATGAGAGAAAAACAGTTCACTTCTACTGTAATTCAAGAAGACTGCATCAGTCTACTATCGGATCGTTTTGGTGGTTCCTAAATCATTTTCACACACTCCAGACGCTCTAAGTGAATGTGAATTGGTTAATGTGCGGTCAGTCTTCGTAAAAATAGGGCGTATGATCGGTGCTCCTAGATTTAACAAGACTAAATACTATCAAATCAAGAGGTATCCAACTTTCATACAATTTTTTTTAGGGTTCGTTTCATCCACGAGGCTTCGATTACGTAGCGATTGGGGAAGGTGATCACGTCAGTGAGCGAAAGGAAAACCACCCCGCAATCGATAAATATCAGGAATTGAAATAAAGAAGAGGCAAAAAAAACATCAAGAACCGAATGAAGAATGCTGGACTCACGTGCGCTTCGAACATGGCTCGGCGACGGCCGGCTGGCCGGCGGCTGACGGAATGGGATTCGAACGCAGTGCGGCTCAGACCAACACAAAGAACTCCGTGCGCCGGCCGGCAACCGGAGGAGACATTGGCGGATCGGAGGTTGCCGCGGCCAGGGTTCCGCGGGGGGAGGGAAACGGCGGTGGGAGGTTAAAGAACCACGAACCAGAAAAAAAAATAAGGGGATGTAACCGAAAAAAGAAGGAAGACGAGGTGACGGGCCAATTGCTTATATACGTGTGCGTATAAAAAGTCGAAAAAAAGGAAGTAAAGAGAGGGAGAGGACGGGCAATTGGGGAAGGAGGAAAGGGGGACACGTGTAGTTGGCCTTTTGGGGGAGTCGGACCTCTATTTGTAACCGATGGGTGTTCGTTCACCTGCTGGGAGGTTTCGATTGCACGCGGACAAGAGTTGAGTGCGAGTCTGATTTCACCTGATAGGTTTCGATCGTTGTTTTGGTTTGTGCGTCTGCTGCATTCGGGTCGCAGTTTCGTATGGGTCTGGGTTCAACCCATTGCGTCGGGTGATGGTGGGACAGGCCGCATCAATGGGCCAAGGCCCATAGAATGTGTGCTTTTCGTCAGTACTAATCATTTTCGCTATTATTTCTTTTTTTCAGCAATAATAAATAAGACAAAATAATACAAAAGTTTATACATATAACCGAAATTATTTGACGAGTCAAAAATAATCAAAATAGTGCAAGTGTCAGCGGATTCGAAAGAAATAGTTGATCGGTGTCCTTAATTGATCAACCGATATGATACTCCAATAAATATGACAACAAAATGATCGACCTGTCTATCAAAATGGTCGATCACTTCATATCAGTGAATCTATAGGAAGAATGATTGACTAGTGGATAAAATGGTCGATCGGTCTATATAGTAACAATTATTTTTTGTCAAAACGATTGACCGATGATGAAAGCAGTCGAACAATGTAACTACCCAGATTTCATGCCCAAATTTAATCTCCTTTCACACAAATTATATCTCACCAGATTTTATCTCCCCAGAAATTTAATCTCATCATATTTTATTTCCTCAAAAGATATTTCCTTCTTTAAGAAGAAGGAAATCAGAATTTCAAATTCGATATTTAAATTTAAAATCTGAAATAAATTCAAATTTGCTCAATTAACTTGGACTCTAGAGTTATAAATATCTTCTTCCAATAAATTTTATTTTTTCCCCTAATCGGCCCTAGTCTTCTTCTCTATGTGCCTTACTCAAGGAATTTCAAGGTAAGGCTGAAAATTCTTCCTCCCATTGATGGTTGATCATCTCTTAATTTGGGAGAAAATTGTAGGAGAAGAATAATTACAGAGGGATGATAGGAACGATTGATGAAGAACGGGACAACAAGCGTATGCCCTAACAAATGTGTATTGTGGAAGATCACTTGTCAATTTAGGTGTCATATTATTGATCATGTCTAGGGTTTCTCTAGATTTTTCATAGTTATTTGAATATCTTGTTCATTATTCAAATCGTGCTTTCCTGCTAATTATATGTTATCCATGATTCATGCCTTGAATTTTAATTCAATTTTAATTCGAATTTTGATAATCATATCTTAAAACCTTAAGATTATCGCCTTCTTTCGACCCAGAACTTTGATGATTTCATTTTCTGGAGTCTTAATATTCATTGATGTATCAGATGGATCGGGATTGGATGTGCATCGGATTTTTCATGTACTGTAACGATCGTGATGACCATGTAACGGCCCGTGAAGATCATGTTCACGGGCGTGACACCCATGTCACGACCCGTGAGGATGTGTCCAAACTAACATCGAAGTCGTGATCGTGATGACCGATTTCACGGTCGTGACACTGGTCACGACCCGTAACTCTACGGTCATGGTTGTGACACCCAAGCACAACCCGTGACCAGTATGTGTATCGAGTGTCGGGTCACGATCGTGATAGCCGTACGGATGACTTACGGCTCGTGATGTCATATCATGGCCCGTAACCACCACAGCAAGATGGCGTCGAGGTCGTGATACTTTTCATGGACCAGGATGAATGTAACGGATCTTCCCATCACGGTCGTGACTCACGAGTCATGGACCATGACCGTGAAGAGGAGAAGAACCCTAATGGCTTACGGGGCGTGACACCGAGTCATGGCCCGTGACACATGATGTTACGACTTGTGATACCTTGTCACGGCCCGTGACACTTGATGTCACGACTGTGAGATGGTGGTCACGACCCGTGACATACCAATACCGATATATTCCTTCCCATTCTATACTTCGTAATGTAGATGATTTTATCGATACATTCCTAAAAGCAACATTATTAATATCATTTGATGCTACGTCAAGGATATATACTAGATATCGCATAAGGGTAACAAGACAAGATTATGGTTGACATGTGTACCATTGGGAGCTATCATTGTTTATTGTTTCATACCATTAGGGGTCGATGGCCTAGCTGCAGCTTCCCCACTTTGCTCCTATTACCTGGAGAGCTCCCTCCATGTAATAAAGAGGATAATCGAGCATCCTCCCCACTTGTTGGGTATTTTCTTGTCACGGCTGGTACTCCATTTACCCTATAATTTATTATCATGGCAATCCGGGATGAATATCGGATCGGATCAGATCGTATGAGCTTTGTACCATTGGCTTCATGCTTTATGAGCTATGTACTGAATGAACATAAATGCATCAATAAAGACACTAATGAGACAAGTATAACCTAAACACATATATCATCTAGACTATTGTATTCCTATGAAATTAGGAATGTATTGTAAAATGAGTCACCCACAGATTTGGAAAAAGATAATAGAGGGAATGTATCATATAGATTTATATGTTCCATCATATTGTATCGAAAGATTTTTTATTATATCGGACAGTGATGCAAGTACTTCATATTCCCTCTATTATACAAGTGCTCCATATCATGTTCATTATTCAAAGTGCTTCTTATTGTCTTTATCGAAAAAGGAAAGAAAGAATATTGTGGCCTTGGAGTGTTACTCCCTATTGATTGGCCTTATCGGATTGGATCAGATGTAAAGCATTATTGACTTTCGGAATATAATCCCTTATTATTTGGCCAAATTATTCAAAGTATGTTCTTATCGGATCAGATGTAAAGTGAAGTCATTGTTGACCTTTGGAATACAATTCTTTATCGTTTGGTCATATCGTTCAAAGTATTTTGGTGAAGTTATATCATTCTTATTATCCTTTGCAAGTTATTCTTCATTACTTGGTTTTACTGGATTGACTTTAAGTATTGTACAACTGGTCTTTGAATTCATTTTCTTCTGATTGACCTTATTGTTTTAAATAATGTTCTTACATCGAAAATGATGGATCATCCTATTGTTTGCACCATATGGACATATCTGATTGATCATAGTAATATCTAATTTTCATATTACTGAAGTTGACCAGACTTGTCATTATTTTCATCGTCCTTTTATTTATCGGATCTATATCCCATTATTTCTTAGAAATTGCCTCTTACCATTTGGGCTTATCGAATAGTTCTTCAAATAATAGTTTTATTATGGAAGAGAATGTATTGGATTGAATCACCATTCAATCGCTATTCAAATTAACAATGTCTCACACTAGAATAATTCTCAAAGTGATATTATCGGATTGTATCATCTTGAAGCTATTGATTTACATCGTTGACTCACCATGTCGCTACCTATTGATTTATATTTAGTATCAAGTTTATTATTATCATGTTTATAGTTATGATTCTATATCTACTTGTGTCTTACACACTGAGCGTAATTGCTCATGGAATACTGTTTTTCCTATATGATCCTGCAGGTAACTAGTTCTGCAGTGGATGATGGTGTTGATGACTACAGATTGCTCGTGATGATGTTGATGCTATGCACATGACAGGGTCTTAGTGTCATCCTTAGAGTCATTAGATTTATTACACTAATTATATTATTTAAGACTTCCGCATTTGCTTTATTGGATATTTCTTTTTAATTGATTAAAGTCTTTCACTATTTTTTATTGACTGGTCAACAAAGTCAATTTATTAGTCAAAGGATTGCATCGTCGTAGCGTCTTCAAGTCCATATTTTGCCACGTGGCGGGGTGTGGGTTTGGGGTCGTTACATGATCACAAAAAATCCCCAACAACTATATTTTTTTTAGTAAAATCTATTGAAAAAGGTGTGCAACGATCATGAGTCATGACACATATAAAAGAACTTTCGAAGAAAACACAAATATCAAAGAAAAATCAAGTCTTGAAGCTTTTGAGTCGACAGTGTTGAATATCCATTTTTCTCTCATATTCTTGAGTGTGAAATTATAAAAAATAAATTGTAAGAGAGCATATTATTTATATTATAGTGAAAGACTTAATTCTATTATAAGAGAAGTTCTCAAATAACCTCTTGAGCGAAGACAAGTGCGATATTATAAGTTTTCTTGGAGAGGAGGCTTTGTCTATCTCTTGAAGCGGAGAAATGACGAGTTTGGTATAACTGAATTTTTCTTGTCTTACGAAGAAAAATTAGTGGATCTTCGATGGTATCGAAGTTGAGAAGTCGGAGCGGAGATGTAGATCAAATTGATATCAAACATCGTCAATAATTATGTGTGTTGAGTTTGTATTTCTCTCTTATTTATTATCTTGAATTCTCATTTATATCATTATTATATTTATTCATAATCGAGAGTTTTCTATTTTTATTGTAAAATAGATTTGAAAATGTATACATCAATCTAGACCCCCTTCTTAATACCAAATAATCCTAAACATTCATCTCCAAATGAAAAACAAATTATTAATTTATTTGAGTTAGTGTTGAATGGGAGAGAAAATACATGATGCTACAGTTAACCTCTTATCTGCCTCCTATTCATTCCCTTTATTCAAAGATAATCTTAAAGTACATCATTAGATCTTGTAAAGTTGTTTTCATTTCACAATTCGAATTGTATATATAAAAGAATCTGGGATTTATGCAAAGATAATCTAAACTAAGATACATCATTAGATTTCGTACATTTGTTCTTTTTACAATTCTAATTTCATTATCATCGCGAATAAATAACTCTTCACTGTAGTTAGAAATAAAAGTGAGGCTTCCTAGTTAATTAACTTTTTTGCATGAGGAGAAACATTGCCTTCTAAGTTACTCAGTTCTGCACATCCCATCCCACTCATTACTCCTGCACTCCTTGCATTTTCCTCAAAATGCACAATATTTTTTATCTCGCGATCCTACCTTTTCTGATCAGTTCTCTTTCGCTATTATGTAGTCATTATAGTCTATGTGTATACCAAACTTGTCACAGGCAACGCATTCATTGTTGTTGCTGGAACAAGGGCGTGGTGCAGTGGCTCATCCCTTGACTTGAGCACCGAGAGATTTTCAATTCGAATTCCACCGTGGGACTTATGTGCCCTTTTATTTTCAGTATTTCCTTTCAATGTATTAGGTCATAGGCCTCTCTTTGTAATTGAAAAAAAAATTATTGTTGCTGAATTAAATTTTTTTAATTCATGATATATTTTTCAAAATTTAATTCGACAACACTATAATATTTTGGAATAGTTGGAAAATATAAAAGAAAATCTATCCTTTTTCTATTATTGCATCAAATAATATGGATATTTGAGATATTTAATTAAAAAATATAAAATCTTCGAGAATGAACTTTTCACTCTTTTGATACAGCGAATAAAATATTTTTTCGTAAAAAAAGAAGAATCAGTTTTCAACGTGCGTTTTCAATTTTATATTCTAAAAATTTGTATAAAAAATGTGCATATATTTTTTTATAAATGTAATGCTCTTCGGTATAATTAATCACAACCATTAATTAAAAAATAAATTTAATTAAATAATTTGTCATAAAACGAAACTCAATGTTTTTCTTCCTGAAATGCGTGCACGTCTCATCCTACTAAAAAGACGTTTTCATTATTGTATTCTAAGAATTTGTATAACAAGTATGCACATTTTTATTCGAAAAGAAAAATAAATAAAATATACAGAATTGCACATCAGCATCATATATATTTGAAGTAACACCAAACGTCATATATCTTCTTCACATGACAGCATTTGATAGCCCCACTTGGGTGTCGTCAGAAATGCTACATGCTATCATTATGATAGCGTGTGGATTGGATTGGATTTAATGCCAATTTCTTTAGGGGATTGTTTGATTCAAAAATTTGAAAATTTTGAATTAAAAATAATATGTATTAAATTAATAATATTTTTGTACAATTCTTTTTAGTAAGATTAAGATGGGTTAGATAGGTGTTTGATTAAAATAGAAATAGAAAATATTAATTCATATATTTATTAAAATAATTATAAAAATAGCACTTTTATAAATAATATATATTATTTATTGTTCTTACACTTTTTTATATAATATATAATTAGATTAATATATATATATATATTATTAATATATATATGTTAATATGATATATAATTAATTATCATTATACACTACTAATTCAGTGTTAAATAAACTAAATAATATATAACTAATAATTATAAAATTATCTTAATTATTTTTGAAAAATTATACCAATCACTATATAATAAATAATTACTATTTTTGTTAAACTAAAATAACTAATTTAAAAATTTACTCAAAATTTATTTTTTTAATAATTTAGAAAAAAGAATTAGAAGGAGGAGTTTGTTCCAGCTTTCTGCTAAAGCAAGTTGCTCCTGTTTTTTCAGTTTTCAAAACATTAAACATCATTTAGTACTTTGTCTTTTTCTTGTCTCTTTTTTATTTTTAATTCCATCTTTGTTTGGCAACGTACACGAAATTAAGCTGCTATTCCTAATTTTACTCCCCAACCAAACGTGATCTTAGTGCGTGGATTGGATTTCCATAATTTTAATACTCGATACTCTTTTAATTATAGAGAAAAAGTAGAACACTCATATAACTTTGTCTTTTTCAATGAATTATTCATTATATTCTATCATCAGAAATTCAGAAGCCATCACTGCAAAAAAAAAAAGAAAAAAATCTTGATGTGCAGATACACATAACATGCGTGATCAGTGATCACGAAACCCAAATGTTTTCCTAAAAGCTGAGATCAAGATGTGTATTTTTGGCGAAAAAAAAAAAAAAAACAGACAAACATGTCATGGCACATGGATTAAGGCAAGAGGCCTTACCTGTCATTCAAAGGAGAAATCATTGTTTAGTTTTATTTCTATTATTTAATACACTGTTATCTACTCTAGATAATACAATAAAAAATACTCTGTGTTTTCAGTTTATAATATTTTTTCTATTAATAAATACTCATAGTACTGACAAAAAAATATTGTCCAAAAAAGTGTTGCTGGCATAGAAAAAACGATTATATTGGGTACACTGACACACATAGTCTTCTCACATTTTTATTTCTTTTATATACAATAGGTTTATTGTATATAACATACCAATTAAATATTATCCTGGAGCTTCCAAATATAAATAATTTTTATTTCAATTTTAAAATAATGAAAATCTTAGTATAGTTATGTGCATAATAAAGTATTAAAAAATAAAATTTTAAAGTCAAATATGAAAATTATGATAGTTTATAATTTAAAGAGAGTGGGGAGAGGAACGGTAGTTTCATCACTAAAATATTGAATTAACGAACTTATGAAAGATATTAATAGAAAAGTGCTCAAAGTTCAAAATATGCTTAAATCTGCGAGTTCACCCTCTAATAGAGACACTCCTATGTAGACTCGTTTTAATATATATTGTAATTAATAAGGTAAAAATTGAAAAAAAAGATAAATAAGAATAGTGAAAGGAGAGGGCTCCTTAGAATTAAGTTATATATATATATAT
>LTAE01002922.1:39478-56957 GCA_001647135.1 Pontederia paniculata | reverse complement strand
CTTTCGTTTGCCTTTTACACATTGCCCATATATGTTACAATCTCAGCGTCCCAATCAATGCCTTTGCCAAGACCCCTCCCTCTCATGGCTGCTGCTTCAAGTTTCATGCCTTCAACTGCCCTGTTGTTGCTTCTTCTTCTGCCCTCTTCTTGCTTATTAGCTGTTGGGCTTCCTGAGAGTGCACTGGTGACTCATCTGCCTGGGTTCAATGGCACTTTCCCGTCCAACCACTATGCTGGGTACTCCTAATAGTGCTAATAGTACGGCAGTAGCATCAGCATCTAACTAGTTCTAGGAATTGTGCTTCAGAGTGATCACCGCTATCATGATCAGTGTTTAAAAGTAGACTAGATTTCATTATATTGTAGCTTGGTATCTTCTCTTTGCTCGCTTAGATGTCCTTTGCTAGCTGATGATTTGTTAATCTCCTAGTAACATAGAAGAAAAAATATCTTTTTTTTTTTGTTTGCTCAAGTTGCTGTTGTAGCAGTATCTGATCTGCTTGAAATTGACTAGTCCTTTGCTAGATGATGATTTGTTAATCTCCTAGTAACATAGAAGAAAAAATATCCTTTTCTTTTGTTTGCTTAAGTTGCTGTTGTAGCAGGATCTGATCTGCATGAAATTGACTACTTCATACGAAGTTAAAATTGTTTCGACACATATTAAACTTCCAATTGATCAAGAACGTGGAAAACTCGATCCAAATGCTGGTGCTGTTGGATTATTTTTTTCTTGAAGTAGTTCTTCATTTTTTTCCGTTTTTGATGTTAAAAGGTACGTGACCATAGATGAGAGCCATGGGAAGAATCTATTCTACTACTTCGTCGTTTCAGAAAGAAATCCATCAAAGGACCCTGTTGTTTTGTGGCTCAATGGCGGACCTGGTTGTTCCAGCTTTGATGGCTTCATTTATGAGCACGGTATTGGTTCACCCATAAACCGATTTTTCTTCCCTTTTTCTTCTTTTATGAGATATCACATTCTTGCCTTGTTAGCTTCAGGCTTATAACTTCTAATATATTTTAAGAGGCCTAGAAACAAATATTCAACTGTTCAACCTCATATCTCTTCTTCTATGATTTCTGAAAACCAGTATTTCCAAGAGACTTAACACATGCTTGATATTTATTCTGGACTTGGTGAAACGCATTGTAAAAGTAATTATGATTGTTATAGAATCACCCATATGAAAGATTTATTTGTATTACAGGGCCATTCAATTTTCAATCTGGTGACAAACAAGGAAGCTTGCCGCAGCTGCACCTTAATCCATACAGCTGGTCAAAGGTTCTCAACTCGATTACAAGTGCAATCCACATTTGAAACATTTTATTATCAAGCTGGTTAATTGTCTCAATTTTCAGGTTTCTAATGTTATTTATTTGGATTCTCCTGCTGGTGTTGGAATGTCATATTCAACTAATCAAACAGAGTACACTACAGGGGATCTGAAAACTGCTTCTGATACACACACATTTCTGCTTAAGGTATATGTTTCAATTTATGACCCATAAATTTTTGCTGAATGTGGTCATATGATATGGTAATGGATTAAGGTGTAGTGAGCAATACATTGAGTGAATTCTGCCAGTTTTGTAGTGGAAACATCAATTTCTACAATCAAATTTGCTTGTGCGTATACTAAAAAGCTTTCATCTTCACTGTTGAACCAGTGGTTTGATCAATATTCAGAATTCCTTGAGAATTCCTTTTACATAGCTGGGGAGTCATATGCTGGAGTTTATGTTCCAACACTTGCTTCTAAAGTTGCTCAAGGTAATTGTGTTCGTAGATTAGCAACATGAAAAACTCGAGTACTTTTGTTTGACATCGTTTATTTCCTTATAGGGACTAAAGATGGCATAAAGCCTATTATCAATTTCAAGGTTGTAATTCTAGAGATCTGTCGTTTTCTATTTATGACCAGTAGAGGATACACTTTTTCCTTTTTATTATTTAGTATCTTTGTTGTTTCTCTTCAGGGATATATGGTAGGCAATGGAGTAACCGACACAGTATTTGACGGGGATGCACTTGTGCCTTTCGCATACGGAATGGGCCTTATATCAAGCAACTTGTTTCAGGTTATCCATGCAGTGCTAAACTTACACTATACATTTATACACTAATATAATCAATTTGATGAGAAATTTCACCAGGAAAACTATAATCAAATGATTCCATGTGTATCAAATTTCTCAGTGCTGATAATTTGTATTGTTGATGAATCAAAGGTGTCTAAGTTATTCTTGTTTATACAATTGGAAAATATTGGAAGCCTACTTCTTTAGAAACTAAATACTTGTATACCAATCAGTTTGCTCTCTTGCACCATTTTCTACTATCTCAGGAGGTTAATGCTGCTTGTCGTGGAAGCTATTGGAATCCTGTCAATGATGATTGTATAACTAAGCTTGATAAAATTGATCAGGTAACTATCTAACTTTCCCTTTTTATATAATAAATCATTATTTCGTATTGATTAGATCAATAATCTAATATGCACATTCAGGATCTCAGTGACTTAAATATCTATGATATCCTTGAGCCATGCTACCATAACCCTGAAATCAGAGATCCTCTATCCCACAATAGCAAATTGCCTCCAAGCTTCAGAAGATTAGGTGAGACTGATAGGCCTTTGCCTATTAGAAAAAGAATGTTTGGCCGAGCTTGGCCATTGAGAGCATCAGTAGCAGATGGGCGTGTTCCTACATGGCCTGAACTTGGAAGTAGCTCGGTTCCCTGTACGGTAAGTTAACAAGTTGTTTTATTTCTTTGTTTTCCACTATTCTACTTCCGCTAACAGTTTTTTTTGTTAGATTCCTTGAATAATCATGCATGACCTACAGGCAGCATTTTATCACTTGACTATTTGTGTCTATCTAGCAATGCAACAAACTGAAGTAATGTTATAGATGACTATCATCAATGGATTTAATATTGAATTTATTTTACGGAATAAGTCTTCTTTCGGCATAAAAAATCTGGAGAACATAAAGCATGTTTCGTGCTCATTATGCATAGCACTAGTTATGAAAATTTCAAATGCTGTTCACTTTAATTTGCTTAAGAGTTGTCATACAGGATGATGAAGTTGCAACATCATGGTTGAACAACAAAGCTGTAAGAGCTGCTATTCATGCAAAACCAGTATGACTTTCTTTCTTGCAAGGGACTTAATTTATTTCTTTTTGTGCAGTCCTTTTCTTTATCTATAGTAGTATCTCATATGCATATTTGTTCTCAATCAGTTGCACAAATGCATTTCAGGAAAGCTTAGCGGGCCCCTGGGAGTTGTGCACCGATAAGATTGACTTTTATCATGACGCTGGAAGCATGATAAAGTATCACAAGAATCTTACTGCTCTTGGTTATCGTGTCTTGATATACAGGTTCCATGGCCTTTGCTTTCATCATTTCATATTTTCTATTGAATCGAAGCATTCATGTCTTTTCTGTAAAACATTCACATGATCCTTTCATTATGACAATGATAACTATCTGCAAACCAATGGAATCCACTGCACTTTAAAAAGTTTGCATGGTAAAGAAAATACTGTGAAACATTCTAGAGAATGATGGTAATAATTTATTTGTCTTAAGGTCCTACAAAGGCATGCTCGATATCTGCTATTGAGATCTGATACTGTCAAGAGCATTGTTGTGAGAAATTCTATGTAAATATTTGCAAAGGAGATTAACTTCTTCCATGTGTAGGCTATTCAATTATTTATATGAAACACAGTGTAAACTATTCTGCAAAAGTCGATCACAAGCTGAACTTTTCTGTTTCAACTTGAAGGTATAAATTAAGAAAATTAAAGCTTCTTCAAATGTTTTTTTTTTCTATGTGCCAAGGTTGGAGATTAGGGAACTATGAAATATAGGAGACAAAATCCTTTAATCATTGGTTAAAGCTTAAATTCTAGTGAAGCAAATTTTCAAATTGGCTAGCCAGAATCCAGATGTGTAACTGTAATCTTGTGATTGCTGAAGATTATCTGTTGCTTTGTTGGATGAATTGGTGAAGAGTTCTGTTTATAAAATTTGCGGTGAGAAGTTGAAGAAAGAATAGTTTGGGGAGCTTAGAAGAGATGGATAAGTCCAGTCTTCTTGCCTAGTGGGACAAAATAATATAATTGCTTGTTAGTTTTGTTGGAATGTGAAGGCACTGCATTATGGAATGTGATTTTTCTTTCCAAGTTCCCTAATGCAGTATGTGAATTTTGTTAGACATCACTGGAGATTAGTGTTTCTCGCAAAGTTGCAAATATACTTAAACTCAATAATCAAAACATTGGATAGTTTAGGTTGAAGTATAACATTTCTTATTGAAGTGCATCCCTTAAACTTAAGAAGTTACCCAAGATGGAAATAATTATTAAAATATTGCAGTTTAGTTTTCATGTTTCATCTGTCAAAGCCAGACTCAAGTATGAATGTTGGTTATATATTGGGACCTGAATATCTGGTTTGACTAGTTTCAAATGCATCTCATAGGCTTTACTACTAGTTGAGAAGTTAGTTTTTTTTTTGAGTAAATTACACAAGTCGGTTACTCAACTTTACTCGTTATACCAATATGGTCATTAAACTTTACTTTGTAACAAAATGATCATCTAACTTGTAAAATCTTTCGCATACGATCATATTGATTGTCTCCGGTTTTTTAGTTTACCTTCTTATGTGGCTGCCAAGCATGCATTTCTCTCTCCTCCATACACATCTCTCTCCTATGTGTAAAAAATAAATTAATAAAAATTCTAAATGAAGTCTTTTATTCTAAAGAATAAAAAGGATCTCACTGATATGCTTGTATGCTTCCATAATGAAAATATTGACAACCTCTCTCGTCTGTGACAGTGGCGACCATGACATGTGTGTGCCTTACACTGGTAGCGAAGCATGGACTAGCTCTCTGGGTTATCGGATCATTGATGAATGGAGACCATGGCATTTTGATACACAAGTTGTTGGGTATGTTTGTGTAGTTCATACATGATTTCATTTCTTTATTCCCAATCACAGTAGATTTCTGTTGCTAAGTGATGTATCTTACATCTGTTTACTTTCAGCAAGTTTTGTAATTAGCTTTAATTAATTAGACCAAGTTGATCCTTTGTTGATTGAATTGTTATCATTCATATTCAACAACATTATCATTATTCATTTTCTTACAGTATAATCAACCCAAATTTATGGTTTTCTATGTACCATATTTTCTTTTAGTTCTAGTGTTGGTATGCATCCTTCTGACTCTTTTGTGCAAACACATGCAGGTACACCCAAGGCTATGAGTACAATCTCACCTTTCTAACCATAAAGGTAGGAGTTATCAAAGAGTTTCACAATCCATCATTAGTGTTGGGTGGGCATATGCATATATCCTTGAATGATGAAATGGATAATAAGATAACAATGGAGAATTTCCTTCTCACCTGCTTATTGTCTGTAACGACCCCAAACCCACACCCCGCCATGTGGCAAAGATGAGGACTTGAAGACGATACACATCATACTTATATTTGACTCTAGGGTTGACTATCAAGACCAGTCAACATAATGCGGAATATACATTTGAAATAAATATAAAACATTAATCTTCATACTTCTTTTCATAATATAAATGCGGAAAGTGTACATGACGTCATGTCTCAAAGTCTTACATCATATAATAGATCCTTTCCTTATTACAACTGATTAAAAATAGACTAGACTGACAGACATCATACTGGACCAATACTCATGTGCAAGCAGCATCATCACGAACACCTGTCGCTACTAGCACCACCAGGAAACATGCCATCCTAGATCACTGACCTGCAGGATCCAAAGCAGGGGGCAAACAAACCACCATGAGCGATAAAGCTCAGATATGTATGGCACAATAGATAGGCATTTTCATAATAAGATCATAAGCATAACATAATCACATTTCATAACTTAAACATCTTTTTCCATAACATGAAGAGCATAATAAGACTTCATACATATATGCATCTTTTACATACTTATTTCTTACTTCATCTTTCATCTTTGTCATCATTCATCAACATTGAATCCTTTCATCATACATTTCATTCATCATTATGCTTTCCTTGTTACACATTCCATACATGAACATCATCATCCCTTAATAACTAATGCAATATGCACAATGCAAGAATTAAGCCAAGTAGTTATCTTCTTAAGTTCTTCTTATCCCATTAATGACTTTGAGGTGACTTTGAGGGTTGCTTTGTTGTGACTTTGAGTGGCTCATGAGTCTTTAGAGGCATCGCCAATAGGTCAGTGGGGGTGCACAGGCCACGACCGAAAAGGATACTCGAGAAATCCATTTGTTGCAAGGCGGGGAGAAAGCCAGGCAACAGGAACTAGGTAGCAGCTGATCTACCAATCCCTCATCATCATTAACTCTGTCGCTCCCAAACATTCCAATGCATGGCGGCCTCATCATTAACTTTGTGAAGATGATTAACCCTTTATCTTATCCACATATTAGTCCTTAAGACTTAGAAACCTCACATCATCAATGAACAACTTCATAAGTGTCGTCACGGCCCGTTACTGTCTGTCACGGCCCGTGACTGTACTGTCACGGCCCGTGAAGACATGTCACGGCCCGTGACAGGCTCATCACGGCCCGTGATGACTCTGTCACGGCCGTGATTGAGCAGTGAAAATGTCATGGGTCGTTACGACCGTATCCAACCATACGGTCCGACCGAAATTCTCTCGGAATGACCGATACGGTCGTATCCCTCCATACGGCTCGACCGAAATCCTCTCGGGATGATCAATACGGTCGTATCCCTTCATACGGCTCAACCGAAATCCTCTCGGAATAAATAATACGGTCATGTGCACCGTATGCCTTCCATCGTCACGGCCCGTAACACTGATGTTACGACCGTGACACACACCATCACGGCCCGTGATGAGCTCATCACGGCCGTGATGGACTTGCTACCTTCACGGTCATGGTTATCACGGCTCGTGACATGTGGTCACGGCCGTGATACACTCCATCACGGCCCGTGATGCCTTCATCACGGCCGTGATGGGTGCTTCAGTGCTGGAGCACTCACGACAGTTGCCGTCACGGCCCGTGATGAATCCATCACGGCCGTGACGGGGTTACCTGGGCGGATTTTCGCCCAGTTTCTCCTCCTACGAGTGACGAAATCGATTCTTTTCGGCATAAAATGATATGGAGATTAATAACCCTATGTTCTCTACATTGTTTGGCTTGAGAATCTATCTCACATACATCATACATTCATATAGATCATCCATTTCGAATTAATCCAAAGAAAATCCTTCCTAGGGCATCAATATAATTCATTCCTCATGAAAACTCTAAAACCAGAATTCATAACACGAAATCATCATCTCTAATTCATCATAACATGATAAGAATCCTAACGTGCATCGATCTATTAAGAAAAACCAAATCTACGGGATCCGCCATCTTACATACCTTTTTCCTGTTGGATCTTTCTTTGTTCTTCTCTTGGATCTAATCTCTTCGTCGTTCTTCTTGTGATGTCTCTCTTCCACCGCCTCCTAGGGATTGGGTACAGATTTAGAATAGATAGAATAACAATACTAGGGGAAGAAATATCGATCTATTACCTGCGTGCTTGGCGAAGAGAAGAGGAGAGGAAAGGGAGAGGGCGGCTAGGGTTTTGGGAGAGGAAGATGCCAAAAGAGTTGCAGATTATTTGGAAAGGCTTATTTATATGGAGGCCCAACCTCCAACTTAATATCTTTATATTTATTTTCTATTTAATAAATCTCTGGGTATTACATTGTCAATTTATCATTGTCACTCATAAACTGTTGATGCATTGGAAGTAAAGAGAATGACTAACTATTCTATCCTGCCTCCTCTATGCAAGCATGTCCAATCGAAGTGTGTGTACAAAGTAGGGAGAATGCAATCTTTATTTGATAGGATTGTCCCAAAAACCATTTCAATTTCGCTTAATTCATCCTTAGAAAATTTTGTTATTGACTGTAAACTACAAGTTGTACCTGGCCGGTGTTCTAAAATTTTGTTTCTTTGACATATTGCAGGGTGCAGGTCACACAGTTCCAGAATACAAGCCGAGGGAGGCATTAGCTTTCTACAGCCGATGGCTAGCAGGCACAAACATCTGAGCTCTTACTATTTCGTACTTTGCAACTGTTAGCTTTTCATTAAAAATATGTAATCATTGGTGATTGAAATAATTTGTTGCATTAAACGCCATTCAAGACAATGCAGGCCCAGCAAATAGTTTATATTACTGTCATCTTATTGAAATGCTAAGTCAAAACTTGCAAGTTCTTTCTTTTTTTGGCTTCGCGTTGCATATAGACACGACGGAAAAGCCATGTTTTCTTAATATTTGAGGTAATCAATTCTCAAGTTGTACTTGAATTCTGATGATATGTTTACAATGACCTCTGGATTTGCAACATTGAGATGATACGAATTTAAAGCACTAGAAAAAGGGAAAGTGAGAAAGAAGATATTTGATCCAAGTATACGAACAGAAAATTTAGCAAACTAAAAAAAAAATGTAAAGAAGCAATATAGTGGAAAAAAGGCAAAAACCGGGTCACAATTTGATAACAATGAATTATTGACAATTTTAACTTTAATGAATTAGTAGGATGAGATTCATTTTGATAAATTATTCAATCGAACTCTGGAAATTCTCTTATTTTATAATAAATAATAGTGTTCAACTTCAACTTCTTAATTTCTTTGGATCATTCACGAATGGATGATAATCTAAACTCATCATATTTTATCCATATTCAGATTTCTATTTCTTTAATTGATTTATCCATAATAATATGCGATTGAAGTTAAATAAATTTAAAGGGTATATAGTAATTTTTCTTAAGCAAATTAAATTATTAGTACTTATCAAGATGTTGTGATGGTATATTTTATTGATTGTTAATTAAAATGAAAATGCACTAAACAACTCCGGGTTATTATCAAGTAATTGCATTAACTTTTTAAAAAAGACATTGTGAGAGAAAAAAATTAACATCCATATAAACATGATATTATCTATTTTGAATTTTGACCCGTATGATTTTATTAAAACACATCACAACTAATACACAATGACGTATTCTCCTTGAAGATTCAATGAAAAACATAATATTGTTCACTTTTAATTCTAAGTATGGCCTTTATGAATTTTAGAGCCAATTCCCATCTTGTACCCACAATATAGTACTTAATCTTTATAATGTTCTGGTGTATGTGGTATTTTTTTAATAAAATTATGTGGGTCAGAATTCATCGCGAACAATATCACACATTATCACATGCATATTACAAAAATAAGAAATGAAGGCACACTTCAAGCTCTTTCTTGGAACTGATTGGGCATCACCCCTTTCCAACTTAACAAAAGTTCAAATAATAATAATAATAATAAAATCAATCCAATTAATTAATATGATAATATTATGTCATCAAATTGTACTAAATCATGTGTACTTTAGTATACAAATTTAATATTGTTGGAACTAATCGTGCTCTTACTAATATTTTAGTTTATCTTGCTCTTTAAAAACTAAGATATGATACACATTTCCACCAAAAAATAATGTGATATATATATTTTTTAAATATAAATTGAAAACAAGTACGAAAACATTAATTGTGAGAGTTAAAACAAAGACAACCTGAATGATAAAAATAAAGATACTAGTGAATGCTGCTTAAAGAAGACGGACAAAGCTTATCAATGAAAAGATGAGTGTTATAAAAGGAAAATAGATTAAAAATGATACAGTTAATATTCCTTTCAAAGGACAATACTTGATCATTTAATTGAGAATAGTGAATGGAAATATGGAATTTATATTAAATTTGAGCAATTAACTAGGTACGGCTGTTACGAATTAATTGCTTATAAATACGCATGACCCAATATTATTAGTATAAATAAATATATAATATATTAATTATTAAGGGAGCCTTAAATGGGTAGAGGCCTTGGGCTGCTTGGCCCTTTGGACTCGCACACATTAAACTCTCGATTCATCAATACTTATCCAGCAGTATGCTTTACCTTTTTTTCTATTTTATCTCAAGTAAATGGTTCACTGTTCCCGTTTTTTATGTTAAAAAGGTATGTGAGCATAGATGAGAAAGCTGGGAAGAATCTGTTCTACTACTTCGTCGTCTCGGAAAGAAATCCTTCAAAGGACCCTGTTGTTCTGTGGCTCAATGGCGGACCTGGTTGTTCCAGCTTTGATGGTTTCGTTTATGAGCATGGTATTAGTTCATGCCTATTTTTATTACTCTATTTATCTTCTGCTTTTAATCAGCTTATGAGATCTCACATTCTTGCCTTGTTTAAGAGGTCTAACAACAAAATATTCAGTAGTGCAATTTCATAATTCTTACTTTATCAAATCTCTTTTCTTTTTCTTTTTCTTTTTTCTTTTTATTTTATGGCTTTGTAAAACCATAACTTGAGTCTGATTTTTATTGTGGACATGGTGAAGTGATTATGATTGTGATCAAATCAAAATCTGTTTGTATGAACAGGGCCATTTAATTTCCAATTCGGTGACAAAAACAGAAGCATGCCGCAGCTACATGTTAACCCGTACAGCTGGTCAAAGGTTCTGAACCTGATTGCAAGTGCAATCTACTCTTGACAAACCATAAATCTTTTATCATCTGAGTTACGTTGTCGGCCATTCTCTCAATTTTCAGGTCTCCAATATTATCTATTTGGATTCTCCTGCTGGTGTTGGGATGTCGTATTCGACTGATGTATCTGAATATACTACTGGGGATTTGAAAACTGCTTCTGATACACACACATTTCTGCTTAAGGTATGACAATATATATGAAGCGTAAGAGCATGCAATTGCAGCCTGCATAGTGTACGCTCAGTAAAGCATGCACCACATTAACATACATTTTGACTCAATGTAGTCATCAAATTCCCTCTCAACGTACATAGGGAAAGAATTATGCTTTTGAGCTTGTTAAAAAGCTTTCCTCTTCACTTTTGAACCAGTGGTTTGAACAATATTCAGAGTTCATTGAGAATCCCTTTTACATAGCTGGGGAGTCGTACGCAGGAGTTTATATTCCGACACTTGCTTCAAGAGTTGCTCAAGGTAATTGTGTTCAGAGATTGCCAGAACAAGAATCATGAGTACTTTATGTTTGACATCATTAATTTCTTTCCTTGCAGGGATTAAAGATGGTGTCAAGCCTGTTATCAATTTCAAGGTTTTATAGAGCTCTTCTGTCTTTTATTTTAAGACTGGCAGAGGATACAAATTTGATTATTGTTTGCTTTTTCCTCAGGGCTACATGATAGGCAATGGGGTAACTGATATAGTATTTGATGGGAATGCTCTTGTGCCTTTCGCATATGGAATGGGTCTTATATCAGGCAACTTACATCAGGTGATTCCATGCAATGCTAAGGTTACATAATGAATTATACATTAATATAACTAATTTAATGATGATTTTAACCAAGAAATATGTCTTTAAATGATTCCAGGCCATAATTCATTTTTTTTTCAAAAATTGGACATACAATTTCTGTGTTTCCTAATAATTCTTTCATGCTGCTACTTTTTCAACTGGAAATAAATCCATTTACATTAAGAATCAGGCTATTTACTTTATTATAGTTTCTGAACTGGAAGTCTCAGGAAACCTGGCTCTAATACCATAACTGTCACGACCCCCAATTTAAACCTTAAATTGAACCATACGTCACAACGTATTATGGTCGGTTAAATATAAAATTGCAGATGCATACAATAGTTTCATATATTATTGCACATGGATACTATCATGGATGAAACCATAATACATAAGTTGTTTATATTGATATTAGAGCAAATACACACTATTTTCTACTTATACATTATACAAGATTCTTTTGATCATTTACATATTTGCATACAAAATTATACAAGAGGATACATGCATCCTCACAAAATGACCAAAAGAGAGCCCTAAGTCTTATCTATACCCCATCTAAAAGTGCTTCAATCCTCACAGAGGATCGCCAAACATGACAACAACACAAGTCTACTGATATGAAAATTATTGAAAATATATTTTGAGCAAATCAAAGCTCAGTAAGTCGAAAACTCATAGTCTATGTATTACCACCTATTCAGTTTGAGAAAAATAATATAAACATATACCATTTAATTAACATATGCATTGTATCACAAGATAAATTAAAACATGTATCACCATCAATATATTAAATAACCATAGCGTATCATAGAGCATTTTATGCACTTGTGCAATCATGCATGCATAATGCACATGTCATATCACCAACTAACCAGAGGTGTCCTCCCTTCTGGGGTATCATATCAACCCTGCCGAGATAGTGGTTGTTGGATTCTAGAGGTGACACCTACAAATTCAAGTGGTGGCTCACATTGGTTACAATGTAGCACTTTGGTTCGTATGACACTTAAGTCCAACTACCTTGAATCATCATTCTGAGAATTTATCATATCAGCCCTATAAAGTATTTCAACCTATAGGGGCAAACATGTCAACCCGGCAAGGGTAATGCAAATGCATCCTTATGTAAGATGCAAATGTGTCACCATATCATCTTAATTATAGAACATGCGACTTATGATTGCATTATTAGCAAGTCATTCTTTGACGAATTCATATACAATCTGTCCAAAAGCATTTGCAATAAATATATAAGTAACAATTGCAACAACAATGATTTCATTTCATGAACTTCACAATATCAATTTGGTATTAGTTTTGCACATGACAGATTGAGTGGAATCAGTTAAAAATTTCATAACAATTAAGAAATACAACATATTAAGATACTATAATTTTTTTTCAAAAAGTAGACTCTTAGATGTTTAATCTATATAAATATCTTTATTTAACTTATTCTGGAATGCAAGTAGAAAATTCAGCAAGAAGAGACTGTTCTACTCCATTTCTGTGTGTTGTCAGATCGAGTGATGTTGAATGTGAAATTCATAACTCATGAAATACTTACGATAATTAAATCATTCCAATTTAGATGAAAATAGACTCTCTGAGGTTGATACCATATCAAAATGAAAGTTTTATTCTTTGTATAATGATCTCAGAAGATTCTGAGATTTGTTTAAGTTCTATTCATCTCAGCATCCTGGCAGACTGTATGATGTCCAATATCGAACTCATAACTTCTACTTTGTTTATCATTTTAATATAATTCCAATTGGATCTTAAATTAGACTTTTAACAGTTTGTGACATAAAAATATCTTGAACTAGTTCTATGTATACTATTTATTTTAGAATTTACAATTTGGACTAACTATTTCAGAAAATATCAAGAGTGAGTCTTAATCATTTACTCATAACTCTTGATATAAAATTATGATTGATCTAATTCCAAAGCCTATCAAAAGTAGACTTAAAGATGATATAATACAAGGAGTTTTATAATTATTGGAGGAGCTAAAGGCAACAAACTATCCTTATGAAATTTCATCAAAGATTTTGTTTCAGCTAGGGGTGTATTCTACCCATAGGAATCTTGGCTTTGGTGTAATTCATATATAGTAGAGACTAACGGCACATGAGATTAAATCATGGACAGAGAAGCTCTTATTTAGCTAAAATCATAAGGGCATTTCATAGAAGAGGAGTTAACTACTTACCTACATGAGAAGTTTTCAAAATTAGAGTGATTCACAAGTTTTTGCACTTGTTCATCCTTCCTCTTGATTTTGGCCCAAGGATGAGAAAGATAAGAACCATATGTGTTAGGTGTTCCATTGTTTTTCCATCCCTCTCTCTCTCTCTCTCTCTCTACATATATATATATATGTCGCTACCGACTTAAGGTCGGTTATAAGAATCAAAGTGGAATTTACCCCTGAGCTTGTTCATATTTACATGTAATGCCATTTAAGTAAAGGTTTGGCATTTTCCTATTTGTATTTTCTTTCTTCATTTACTTAATACTTTACATGTAAATAAGAAATTACCTCCCATTTGGATTCAAATAAAATATTTATAAAAAATAAATTTCAAAGGAATCAAAATCTAAATTTTGGGCCGAAGAACAAAATCGCCAAATTTTCAGATTTTATGTTTTTGCACCTTCATTTTGCCTAACTAGATCTTCTCCCAAGATTTACTAAAAATCACATTTAGTATATTGTAACATATAGGTACAATTATCGAAACTTTATTTTTCTCAATTTTAATATTTTTGAAAACCACATTTTCATGCTTTAGACGAAGTTTCTTTTAAGGGAGGTAGAATGTAATATCTATGACTTAATACATATGAGATTGCATGTGTTTAGGTCATATTATATGACTAATATGATTTTATGATAATTGTATTAAGGTAGAAACATAAGATTTTATGATAATCAGTACTTAGTCTAGTTTCTAAATACTTTTATAATAGTCAGGTATGCACTTATACCATGTTCTACTATCTCAGGAGCTTGAGGCTGCTTGCAATGGAAGCTACTGGAATCCTCCAAATCCTGATTGTACAACTAAGCTCAATAAAGCTTATGAGGTTACTAACTTCAATTTTCTGTAATAAAAACTCCTTTGTTCTTGAACAGATTTACAATCTAATATGTACATCCAGGCTCTCAATGACTTAAATGTCTATGATATCCTTGAGCCGTGCTACCACAAACCTGAAATCAGAAATCCTCGATCACATACAAGCAAATTGCCTCTAAGTTTCACAAGATTAGGTGAGACTGAAAGGCCTTTGCCTATTAGGAAGAGAATGTTTGGTCGAGCTTGGCCATTAAGAGCACAGGTGAGCGATGGGCGTGTTCCAACATGGCCAGAACTTGATAGTTTATCTGTTCCCTGTACGGTAAGCTAACAAGTACTTTTATTTATTTTTTTTGAACTATTATTCTTTCACTTGACTAATTGTCTTTATCTAGTAATGCAACAAACTGAAGTAGATTTTCCGTAGACGACTATCATCTATGGATTCAATATTGAAACTTTCACTGAATAAGACTTCTCCCGGAATAAAAGTTTCAACTACTATCAGCTTTAATTTTGGTCATACAGAGTGATGAAGTTGCAACATTATGGCTGAACAATGAAGCTGTACGAGCTGCTATTCATGCAAAACCAGTATGACTTTCTCTCCTGCATGAGTCAATTTCTATTATTTTGTAAGCCTTTTTCTTTATTTATAGTAACATATTTATTTTCAACCAAATGCATAAATGCATTTCAGGCAAGCTTGGTGGGTCCATGGGAGTTGTGCACTGGTAAAATTAACTTTTATCGTGATGCTGGAAGCATGATAGGCTATCACAAGAATCTTACTGCTCAGGGTTATCGAGCCTTGATATACAGGTAATAATGGCACTGGCCTTTTCATCTTTTCTGTAAAACATTCATATGATCCTTGCATTCTAATAATGATTACTATCTATAAAACAATGGAACATACTACATTAACAGAAAGTTTAAAAATAAGGAGAAGATAATGGCATTGCGAAACAATATTCTAGAGAGCGGTGATAATAATTCCTTTGTCTTAGGTCCTACAAAGATGTGCCCCATCTCTGCTATTGACATTGTAATACTGTCAAGAGCGTGATTGTGAGAATTTCGATGTAAATATTCACAAAAGGATATTAAATTATTTGGTTAGATAACCTCTTCCCATGTGTAGGCTATTCAATTATTTATACAAATGAACTTATTGCTTCTTCATATATGTTTATGTTCTCTTTTTTTTTAAGGCGAGACAACTTTTTTTTTGTTGTCATTTACCAACTTTGGATAGTTAGGCTGATTATTGTTTGTTAGACAGTGGACACTGAGAAGTCAACTTTGAATAGTTAATCTGCTTCAACTGTTGTCTTTGCCTAGCTAAGCATTTTCCTGAAATCATGATAATTTGTTAATCTTACTGGATATTTAATTTAGTCTATGTTGGAATTTTTTTCCTTGTGACTGGAAATCATTGTTTATATATGTTAATCTCACTGATTTTCGGCGGCTTTCGAAGTATTGACACCTTAAGTGACCATTAAAGTCATATTTTGTTTGCTAGTGGTTTATGTAAATCAGAAGTGTTACTATTCCAATTTCCATTGATATGCTTATATGATTCCAAAATGAAATTCCTGACAACCTACTTTCTTCTGTGGCAGTGGTGACCATGACATGTGTGTGCCTTACACTGGTAGTGAAAAATGGACTAGCTCTCTGGGTTATCGAATCAATGATGAATGGAGACCATGGCATCTTGATACACAAGTTGCTGGGTATGTTCCAATAGACAATAGATGGTTTCATTTCATTGTTCCTAGTTCCAATCTTGATTTTGCTGAAAAGTGATGTATTTTATGTTTCTTCTCTTGAAGTGCTTTCAGCAACATGTTATGTATTTTGTTTTAATTAACCAAAACTGATCCTTTCCTTTGTTGATAGAATTGATATAATTCATGTTTAACAGCATTTTCATTGTTCATTTTCTTATAAGTATAGTCATAATTAAAATTGATTCTTTTGAACTTTTCTATACATGCAATACCATATTTTCTATTATTTGGAATGTCGATAGTGTCCTGATGATCTTTTTTGCAAACTCATGCAGGTACACTCAGGGCTATGAGCACAACCTCACCTTTCTAACCATAAAGGTAGGAGTTATTAAAAAATTTCACAAGCCATAAGACTGTTGATGCATTAAAACGTTACCTGATTAGATTCAATTTGTCATTGTCACTATCATAAACTGTTGATGCATTAGAATTGAAGAAACTCATTAATCTATCTTTCTTGCCTCCTTTATGCAAGAATGTCCAATGGAACTGCATTTTCATAGCATTGTCTAACAAACCATTTCAATCTCACTTCATTCATCTTTCTAAAATTTTGTTATTGACTGTGAACTGCTAGTTATACCTGACAGGTGTTCTGTATCTGGATTTTGTTTTCTTTTGACATATTGCAGGGAGCAGGGCACACTGTTCCTGAATATAAGCCAGCGGAGGCATTAGCTTTCTACAGCCGTTGGCTAGCATGAGCAAAAATCTGAGTTCTAACTATCTTGTTCTTTGTCACCTGTAAATTTTCATTATAAGATGTGATTGTCGGTGACTGAGCAATAAAAGCCATTCAAGAACAATTCATTTCACATGGGCGCAAGGAAAAAAAAAACATTGTTCAATATTTGAGGCAATCAATTTTCAAGTAGTCCTTGGATTCTGATCATGAAAATTGTTTGCAATGATCTATCTGTCAATTTGCTATATCGAGGATGAATGGATGATACGGATTTAAAGCAACCAGAAAAGAGAAAGTGAGACAAAGGATAATAAGATATTTAATTCAAACATACAGAACAACAAAAAATCATGCAAATATGAAAAAATCATGCAATATCAAAGCAATATGGAAATTTAGTAATTACCAAGCATTTGC
>LTAE01002922.1:27346-38667 GCA_001647135.1 Pontederia paniculata | reverse complement strand
ATGAATGTTATATTTTCTTAATGTTATAATGATGTTCATATGTCCACCTTATGGTCCTTTATGTTATAATAACCTAATCTCCTATCGATTCTAATGGATTATCATGTCTTAGGAGTCTTTATTATGTTGTTACACTTCATATGAGCCATGTTATGACCAAACCATGTTCCCATGATGTAAATTCTGCAATGATATGTTTCTTCCATGTTTCAACCCTCAAATGGTGTGAATATGATGAACTATGAACCCTATGGTATGTATATGAACTTTAGGATAGATATTGAACCCTATATTGTAATTTGAATCCAATTATATTTAACGTGATACTTTTAATGCTCGAATTGATGTCTAGAACCCTAGAATATAACCACACTCATGTATAACCTCCTTAAGGATGATAAGTATGAAAAGGTTGAATTTAGGAGTGAAATGGAGTGAAAATGAGCTACTAGGACAAGCATCACGGGTCGTGATGTGATATCACGAGCCGTGATGAAGTTCATAACGGATCGTGAGAAGTTCTCACGGACCATGACATATGGGTCGTGACAAAGGTCGCGAAACATAGTTTCGGTCACGCTCGTGACATGATATCACAGGTCGTGACGTACTTCCTTATGGGACGTGAGAAGACATCACGGGCCGTAACACCTAGTCGTGACGCGAAGTCACGAAAGACCGTTTCGGTATGGTCGTGATTGAATATTCACGGGCCGTGACACGAGCAAACCATGTTAGACCTCTTCGGTCACGACCGTGACAATGTTGATCATGGGCCGTGACATGAGCAAACCATGTTAGACCTCTTCGGTCACGACCGTGACAATGTTGATCATGGGCCGTGACACGATGAGACCTTGCTGCACTGCTTTGGTCACGACCGTGACAATGTGGTCACAGGCCGTGACAGTAAGGGTCACGGGCCGTGACAAGTTGTAACGGGCCGTGACGCGGGGTCTCACGATCGTGATATACACCTCACGTCCCGTGATGACTAGTAAGATGTTTTTAAGCTATGTAAACCCTATTTTGAGGTTGTTTACCATGATGTTATTCCCCTAATGCCTTGTCAAATCAATTGTATGCTATGCTTTATGCTTTCACAAGATAGTAAACCATGTTTGATGCTTGTGTTACACCTAGACATCGATATGCATGCAAAGCCGTAATTATGTTAAAATCACAAGATTGATTGTTATGCTTGATGTATTGAAAAGAAGACATGATGAATAAGTCGAGGCGCATTGGAGATGGGGAAAGTGGCCGAAGGCGCTTCCGGAGAGGCGATGACCACTCACTAATGATAGTGTGTGGGATTCCCCAACACGGACTCCAAAGAAGGGCTGTCCTAGCTAGCCATTATTTAAGGCCAATGTTACCGAGACTCTTCATGTAAAAGATAATAATTGACCTTATGATCAAGATGTTTAAGATGATGATGATGTGAGTCAAATAGAACTCAAAATGGGTCATATGGAAAATAAGTAAAGATGTAAATGTATAAAGATGATGACCATGAACATAAAATGCTTAGTATCATTTATGCTTCATGTATGAATGTTCAATGTTATGCAAATGTCATATGCTTAGGTTACCTAAAATGATTTATGCTTAATATTCATACTTATGATCATGTTATGTTATGACACATATATTGCATGATAGATGTCGACCTTTACATACTTTAACCGGGGAGTTTTCACCTCCTCTATTTCTGGACCTATGCAGGCGAAGATGCATGAAGTGCTTGGTGGTGGTGTGCTCATGACGGCTTTGATTTGCACATAGTCGTGTTTAGGTCTTGTAGGCCTTTTATGTCATTAGTGTCATGTCTAATGAACTTTAATATTATATTATGTCTCGAGTCGAATGAGCCTAAGACTCATGTCATAAGCCTTATGCTTGACTATAGATTTATGCTCATAGATGGAAAGATATATGGATTTTAATATGTTTTCGCTGCCATGATATATGTTTTATCTTTATGATATCTTGTTATATTATCTTTTATTTTTTTATGGTCACGGGCTTGCTTAGTTTTATTTCTTAGTGAGCCCATATGAAATGCATAATGTCCATGTAGCGCCGTCAAAAAGCCCTCGCGGACCGAGCCCGCGAGCGTCGCGTTTTGGGGCCGTTACAATGACCATTTCACTTGTGGGATCATAAGATGGTGAACTTTTATGCGAATCACAAAATCATATCAGAATCTTGACGATCTTGTGTTTAGCTATTAAAACATATTAATTAAAAGAGATTAAATTGAGTGAATTAATATAATCTCATTATTAATTTCCATGAAAAAGGGAGAAAAAAGAATAAAAAACTAGATTTATATATCTTATATACGTTACATTTATTTATTCTAATTCAGAAAAAGAATAATGATTAGAGACTTCAAAAATTCCATATTAAATATATAAAGAATACGGAAATTAATTGAGAGACATGGTTATTTATTAGCTATTAAAACATATTTACTGAAACATGACTATGAGTTGGCTTGAATGAATAAAAATGAGAGAAAATATAAAAAAATCAGGAGAAAAGAAAATAAGATGAAGAAAATAAATAAATAAATAACTTTTAGGTGCATGGATAAAATAGAAGAAATAAATAAATAAATAAATGAGAAATATGATACTTCATGAGCTATTAAAGCAATTAAATGAAAGAGATTTAATTGAGTGAAATCGTGCTTATTAAGAGGTGATTGGAAAAAAAAGGAAAGAAAATATTGAGATAGTACAACATTTAGAAAAAAAGGGAAAGAAATAACTCCCTTTTAGAATAACTTTAGTATATTTAGTAACGTTGAACATGCTCTATTATTTGGAATGCTGATAGTATTCTGACGACTCTTCTTTGCAAACTCATGCAGGTACAGCCAAGGCTACGAGAACAACCTCACCTTTTTAATCATAATTGTTTGGAAGCTAACTAATGGATGAGTTATATGAGATGGTGGAGTATTGGATGGGGTGATGGAGTGTGGTGAAGTGTGGTGGATTATTATTAAACTCTTGTTTGAATAAAATTTTATAATGATTGATGAGTTAAACTAAATCATGACATATTTAAATAATTTAAACAAAAGTCATTTATATAATCTTAAAAAATATAATATTATTATAGATTTATTTGATTTATTATAATATTTATATATTTATCATTATTTATATCTTTTTATATATTTTTTCTCTTATCTTTAGTATTATTTTTCTCTCAATGTATTTTATTTCTTTCATAATATTTTTATCTTTTTATTTTTTTAAAATAAAGATAAAAAGATCGAAGATCATAGATAAATATAAAAGAGTGAAAAAAATTAATATTATCATTACATAAATAAAAAAATATTGTTCAAATGACAATACTTTAAAATGCTAAAGTAAAAATGATCATAAAAATAATTATTTATCTCAAATTTNAAAAAAATTAATATTATCATTACATAAATAAAAAAATATTGTTCAAATGACAATACTTTAAAATGCTAAAGTAAAAATGATCATAAAAATAATTATTTATCTCAAATTTAATAAAAAATAACTAATTTGAAAAAAAAACATTATGATAACATTCAATAGATTTAAAATATTATGACAAAAAATTAGTCCGAGAAAAAATAAATGTGAATGAATAAAAGTTAAACAAATTTAAGTATTAAATAATTATAAAATAAGATAAAAAAAGTTAAACCAACAAATAAACTCAAGTCAATATTTTTCTATCATAAATCAAAATTATATGAGGAAGAATATCATTTTAAATGAACTATGGTATAATTTTAGAAAGTTATTTAAAGGGGTAATTTTGCTTAAAAAGTTTCATTCCCTCTAATTTCACTAATTTAGTGGAATGAAATATTTGAGATTTGGAGGTATGAGTCACCCCTCCAAACCCATGACTTTTATAATTTTTTTATTCAAATATGATTTAACTAAGACCACTCACTCATCTTCCATCTTATTCTCCCTAATACCTCAATCCAAACAATGTCAGTTATTAAAAAAATTCACAAGCCATAAACACTGTTGATGGATTAAAACGTTATTGAAGAGTTTCACAATGCATCATTAGTGTTGGATGGGCATATACATACATCCTTGAATGATTAAATGGATAATAATATAACAATGGAGAATTTCCTTCTTACCTGCTTATTGTAAATTTATCATTCACTCAAATAAACTGTTCATGCATTTGGAAGTGAAGAGAGTGACTAACCAATGTTATTAAAATCGGACCGGACAGTCCGGTTCGAACGGTTTAATCGTGACCGGTCAGCTGTCCGATTCGGTTTGATCATAAAATCGGAGAAGACTTCAAACTGGATTGAACCGGAGAATTGGTGAACCGGGTAAAAACCCGGTTCAATTTCAAAATTTAAAATAAAAGAGGGATTAAATTTGGAAAGCTATGAGATGCATTTAATATTGATTACTGCAAGTCTGCAACTAATGCAGAATTATGTCGTTAATGCATTAAGAAAGGAAAGTCAAATGGACAAATATGCAAAAATATTAATAAAATAGGAGAGTATTAGCTAAAAATTGGAAAGAAGTTAAAAAAGAAATCATTGATATAGAAAATAAAATAGGAAAGATATAAATGAAAATGGAAAGAGATAAACTTAAAATTCAAAATAAAATTAAAATTATCAATACCAGATTTAAAATGTGACTACAAAGAAGTAAAATATAAAAACATAAATCGAAGAGGAGATAAGAAATAAACGAGTGAGAGAAAATTGAAAAGTGAAAAAAAGAAAGTGTAAATAAGGAAAGGAAATTAAAGAAAAAAAGTAATTAAACATGAAGACAAAATTCTTATGTGAATGTTGCTAAAATAAAATAAACTTGTTTTGAATTTTATTCCTTTAAAATTACAATTAGTTTTTTTTATTATAACTGATAATCAATATGCTATTATTAAAGTTTGCTATCTTCTTACAAAATACTAGTTATAGTATATTAAAAATAATATAACATCATTATTATTATATAAATTATAGAAATAATACTAATAATAATTTATCAATCATCATTTTTTAGAATAGCATTAACCTTTTTAAACAAAATAAATAATATTACATTAATATCTAACTATTAGTAGATTTTTTTTAATTTTTAACATATTATATAGTATTAGTTGTGCTATATATTTTAAATTATTATAATATTGTAATAAAAATTTGGTTCAATCTGATCGAATCTGATCCAACAGTGACCCAGTTCAACGTTCGATCCGATTTCTGGCCCGGTTATGAAAACATTGTGACTAACCATTGTATCCTGCCTCCTTTATGCAAGCATGTCGAAGTGCGCTTACGAAATAGGGAGAATGCAAACTTTATTTGATAGGATTGAAAAAACCACATCAATTTTGCAAATGGTACATGGCCGGTGTTCTACATCGTTCACTTGGAAGTTCTCTTGTTAAATTTTGTTTCTTTGACATATTGCAGGGTGCAGATCACACAGTTCCAGAATATAAGCACATGGTAGGGGTGTAAGCAAAAAGTCGAAAAATCGAAAACCTAAAAAATTGACTCGATCCGATATAATTTTTTTAGATTTTTTTTCTAAATTCAAAAAAACTTAGGTCGACTTTTAAATTTTGAAAAAACACTCGAGAGGCCCGATGAAGACCTACGTAATTAAAGTTTTATTAATATATATATATATTATAATATTTTGAATAATTTTAACATATAAAAAATACTCAATTAACGTATAAATTTTATGAATAAATATTAACAAAATTAAAGTAATAAATAATGATATTACTATATCATAGCATGTAGTTGTTGTTAATTTATCTAATAAAATATTTTTTAATATTATTGTAAAATAATAAAATTATAAAAATATAGGAGTCCGAAAAAAGCATTCGAAAAAATTGATAAATTTTTTTATTAAAAAAATGTACCAAAAAAATAGGATGATTTTTTTTCTCTTAATAAATCATCCGACTTGTATTATTTTCGCAGCTAGCCGAGGGAGGCAATATCTTTCTACAGCCGATGGCTAGCGGGCACAAACATCTGAGCTCTTAACTATTTTGTACTTTGCAACTGTTAGCTTTTCATTAAAAATATGTGACCGTTGGTGATTGAAACAATTTGTTGCATGTAATGCCATTCAAGGACAATGCAGGCCCAGCAAATAATTTATGTTACTGTCATCTCATTGAAATGCTAACTCAAAACTTGCAAGTTCTGTCTTTCTTGTGGCTTCGCATTGCATATGGAGACGACCGAAAAGCCCTGTTTTCTTAACATTTGAGGCAATATCAATTTTCAAGTTGTACTTGATTTCCGATCATAAAATACGTTTGCAATGAGCTCTCGATTTGCGAAATTGAGATGACACCAATTTAAAGCCCTAGAAAAAGGAAAAACGAGAAAGAAGAGATTTGAGGAACATAAATTTTTGCATCATAAAAAAAAATATTTCGGTTAACACCCTTCAACTATTACTTTTTTTCACATATAGCCTTAACTCTTAAATTATGAATTTATCATTTTTAGTCCTCAAACTTATTTGAATTTATCAATCTAGTCCTTATGTTAAACTCCATCCAAAAGTCTATTAATTTTATTTTTGTTAATTATAATATGACAATTTTACCCTTTTCTTTTAAATATTAAAAAATAACAACTTGATCAAAATATTTCATAATTATTAAATAATATTTCTATCCTTACTTTGTTTACTTTTATTTTTATAAAGTTTTGATTGTATTAAAGAATTAAGGGTAAGAATGCTATTTCATAATTATTAAAAATTAACTTAACAAAATTTTGGTTGAAATCTAATGGAAGAATTAGATTGACAAATCACAATAAGTTTGTGGACTAAAATTGATAAATTTATAATTTAAGGTTAGATGTGAAAAAAAGTTACAGTTAAGGGGTATTAGCGAAAATAATCCTAAAACAAAATCTAAGAAGCAATATAATAAAAAAAAGCAAAACTGTAAGGACCGTTTGGTACTATATCATTTTATTTCATTTTTTAGGACCCCAATTTGATAACAATAAATCATCGTCAATTTTAACCTTTTTTAATCTAAATTATAACCTATTTAGATTATTAGTAGCATAAGATTTATTTTGATAAATTATTCAATCAAACTCTCGAAATTCTCTTTTTTTTTATAAAATATAATATTGTTCAACATGACAATCTAAACTTTTCATATTTTATCCATATTCAGTTTTCTATTATTTTATTTATTTATCCATAATAATGTGTGATTAAAGTTAAATAAATTTAAAGGACATATAGTAATTTTCTTAAGCAATTAAATTATTAATACTTAAAAAGATGTTATTGATGATTTAGAAAATGATAATATATTATTTAAAATTGTTGGTTAACTAAAATCAGATTGCACTAAATAACTCTCGAGTTATTATCAAGTACTTGCATTAACTTTTTTTTATTTTTATCTGCATGATTTTATCAAAACATGTCCAACATATGCAATGACCTATTCTCCTTGGACGCAACATTGTTCACTTTGGATTCTATCGATGATCTTTATGAATTCTAGAAGCAAATCATGTACCCAAAATATATCACTTTTATGATGTTTTGGTGCAAAAGACATTAAACTAGCGTCACACGAGAGAGATGATGTGTATGTAACGTGCGCAAACGCACACACATGACCTTCACCCATGTGGGCTTTCGATGATGTTACATTGGGCTTTTGGACATATATGGATCTACATTGCAATTATATAATAGTAAAGTAGGTCAATAACATATAATTTTAAAAAATAATGTAATAGGCATCATTGAAGCGGAAACGTATAGAAATTCATAATAATAAAATATCATGGCATCGGAAACATATCCAAAATCAAATAATATCTAACATCTTGCCATATAAGGGCATAAACCCATGGCAAAATATAAGGTCTATAAGAGTCTTAGGCTCACTCGATATAACATGATAAATAAGTTCATTAGACATATAACTAATGACTTAACAAGAACTATTAGACTTAAACACAACCATATGCATATTAAGTCTCAATGAGCAAACCACCGCCAAATCCGTCATGTATCATCACTTGCAAGGATTCACAAATAAAAAAGGTGAAAACCTCCCAATTATAATGTGTAAAGGTCGGTCTACATCATGCAACATGCACTTCATATAATAGCCATCATGATTCCCAACATAATCTTAAGCATATATCAATTCAGGATCAATATAAGCATGAGCATTGGCATGACATAAGCCTGATATACAATAAGCATTTCATATATGAGACACATAAGTGACTAAGCATCTTATGTTCGCGATCATCATTCTTTACATCCTTGCATTTTTTCATCTTTGACTCACATCTTTAACTTAATCATATGACAAATTATTATCTTCACATGAAGAGTATCAGGTAACATCAATACATCTTTTGGTTAGCTAGGCTAAACCTTTTTTCGGGTCCATCTTGGGAAGTTCAACCCTATTTCTAGTGAGAGCAGGGAAGTGTCTTAACTACTTCCATCATTTATTGATGCGCCTCGACTAATTCATCGTGCTTAATTTTGTTTACAACACATTAAGCATAACAAGTATATTTTAACTTAATTAATTTGTGCATGAATCTCAAGGTTTATGTTGTAAGAATCATCAAACAAGGTTTTCTATATATCATGAACATGGTGAATAATTTATCAATTAACATTAAGAAAGGATAACACCATATTATTCAACATCAAATTAGGGTTAAAATGACCTAAATTTAACGTTAAAGGATTTTATGGCTCGTGAAGGATTCTTCATGATTGTGACTCACATTTTCACGTTTCGTGAAAAATTTGTCACGGGCATGACTCACATGCTCATGACCCATGAAATTCTATTCAATTCATGATCGTTACAAAGAGCCACTCATACCCATCCCCATTTTCACGGCCCATGAAAATCGACTTCACGATCGTGAACTCACATGTTTCGCGGGCGTGCATGACTCACGTGCTCATGGTCATGAAATCACATGTTTCATGATTGCTACAGAGAGCCATTTCATCCGTCGTTCCATTTTGTGGCACATGAAGTTGACTTCATGATCGTGAAATTGTATATTCGCGACGTGAAAATGCCTCACGGTCGCTAGTCTACTTCACTCGACATCACGGAATTGTGAAGCCATCTTCACGAGCGTGAAGACCCCCTTTCTCACTGGCGTGACAATCATGTCACAATCACTAGAAAGAGGGGTGACTCTCACTCGTAGACTTCACGGCCCGTGACATCCCTTCATAGCCACTATCGAGAGGTGCACATCTCACCCATTGGCTTCATGGCCCGTGAAAACTCATTACCCAAAAGCACACTCCAAAAGTGTATCCAGGTGGCTCTTGGAAATGTTACACTTGCTTAATCTTTCCTTCTTGACTTAACTTTTGACTCTCTTATGGTCAACATAGTGTACACATGTGCGAAAATTAAAATAGTTTATAAGACTTGACATTTTGAAAGACTTAATTATAAATAAGGACTAAGGTCACATTAATCAAATACTTTATACCACAACTCTATTAATTCACATTTAACTAGACCTAATCCAAACCATGTGCAATCATCTTGTGTCACTATGGACATCATCGTCATCCATGTCCTCATCGTCATCGTCTAATCCTACGTGCCTATAGGACCCAATTGCAAGGAGGATGACCTCCCATGGGCTAATGCCAAGTATGTAAGACATTGGGGTAAAATAAAAAAAAATAGGACATGCTGAGAAGATAACTTTACTATACCTTGAAAATATATGCATATAGCGGCATATAGCAAAACATAGAACATGAATAAGTGCATCAAGGTACAAACATCAATCCCATTGGTTGCTTTACTTTTCCAACATTTCATTTTTTGACTTTGTATCTTTATTTTACTTAGAACAATATTTGTTCTATATATCCTTTTCTTTGCTTTCATCTTCGTCTCTCTGACTTTCTTTCTTTTAACTTTCTTTTTTTTTTCCTTTCTTTATTAGAAGTTATCTTTTTAACTTTTTTCTTTTACCTTAGAAGTTATGTTTTAAATTTTTTCATATTTCATCTTTCTATCTTTTGAAGAGTTCTTCATCTTTTAATTGAACATCATGGCACTTTCATGTATCTTCGTCAATGGTTGTACATCACGACGATGATCCTCATTTTATGGGGCAAAAATTTCCATTTGGTGAAATTCCTGAATCCGTTGTACAAGGTGGGGAAGCTTGTACAATAGGAAAAATGGTCGAGTGTTTTGCCTTTCACCGTCACGGAGTTTCACTATATTGCTTTCAACTACACCCCATGTCCTACCTTTAAATTTTCGTTCTTTTCTCACTTTGCTTATTTTAACTTCTTCTCTTTTCTTTAAATTTTTAATTATCTTTTAAATCTTCACTTAATAGACATACCCGTCACGTCAGCATAACATAAAAGTCATATAAAATCCACCTTCTAGAAACAATTCATGTTAGGATGCAACACGACCCATTTCATCATTCATTAGTCATCATAGAATCAATCATCTAAAAACAATCCATGTCAAGGTGTGACCTGGTCTTTTTTGCTGGTGTGTGTCCTCTCCTCTGAGTGTGTTATTGGTTGAAGGTTCTTCTCAAGTATCTCAACTAATCAACATAGTCTATGTCAAGGGTGACACAACCTATGTTGATCGACATGCATAATTCTATGCAAACCCGGTTCGTGTCTAGAAGACACAACACATGTCAAGTCATGTATCATTTTTCATTATTGATCAACACAAACCATGTCTAGGTGATGTGGTCCGTGTTGATTTGCAGGTGTGAAGATGATTGTGCTAGATTGTCATGAGTTTTAAACATTCAACAACAACAACTAGATTCTGGTGATGCAGAGGATGTTGTCATTTGGTTGTTTTTTGTTTGTTGTTGTCGGGAGATTTCTTTGTGTATATGTTTTCATGTTTGTTCTTGCAAAATATATATGATCATGCCTTTAACCATATATGTTAATAAACATACAACAACAATAACAATAAAGCCTTATCCCACTAGGTGGGGTCGACTACATGGATCATACGACGTTATTGCGCTCTATCAGTAACCAAATCTTTAGGGATGCAGCGGCTCTTGCTCTCTTATCACTATACTCGAGCCATACAACGCGTTACTTACGGGTAACGACCTAGCATTCGCGCAATATATTCGTTGATCCATGTTCATGAGATTCGACGAAGTTTTACGTTGGCTGTCGAGGCCTAACACAACCCTCCTCCTTTATCCGGGCTTGGGACCGGCTATAAACATAGGCGGAGTT